>VMDR010019557.1:0-18271 GCA_007922815.1 Macrotus californicus | reverse complement strand
TCTCCTCTGCAGAAGCCCTAACACCTACCAGAGCAAAACAGACAAGATGAAAAAACCAAACAGAACGGGTTCCACAAACGAACCAACTGGAGCCGCCTAGAGGATTCTGGGTACCACGTGAATAATTGTTTGTCTAGGTGCTTTTGGGGGTTGCAGGTGGTGAGAGGAATCCAGTTATCGAATTGTCAAAATGGCCTGTGACTTCTGCCAAAGTAGCTAAGAATCAGTAACCTGGATAATAAAAAATAGAGATAATATCAAAACTGTATAAAAATCCAAGTGCCTGATTTTATTGGTCAATGGAGATAAACTAAAAAACACTGTAAACGGAAACTATCAACATATAAAATAATGAAATCACACTAGCGCAGTGATCTGTCAAAGTTCTATTACATCAGCTGGAGGTGTTAACAAAAATCATTTCATAAGGATATTTTAACACCCAAAAAGTAAGAGAGCTGTAACTTTAGAGCACAAGGCAGTCCTTTAAGTTGAATAAAGTTAACTCTATTTAAGATTCACTAAACTGACCCTGACTTCTCGTTTCACCTCCAGCCCCAGAACCTGAAGTCACAGACAGGAAAACTGTCCCGCAGCCTCGTGTCTGGACAGGCACGTGGAAACACTACTGCCGTCGGGACCCGCTCTGAAGCTCGTGAAAGTCCGACTGCTTTGCCACCGTCTTGCTGAAAGGTCTGGAGGAAAGGGCAGCAGGTCCTGGGTTTGCCGTGAGTTAACGTGGGGTAAGCTACTTACCAACTCTCTGAACTGCAGTTCTGAATGGCAGATGAGAATGACACCTTTCCTACCCACCTCACAGGACTGGTCTGTTTAAACAGATTAAATATGGGAGCAAGGCTCTTTTTTTTTTGTAAACTATAATGTATGATACAACGTTAACATTTACTGAGCATTTTAGAAGCGCCAGAGACTGTCTGATACGCGTATTGCCCCATCTAGCCCTTGCAGCAACCAAATAAGGAAGCTGAGCGTTAGGATAAAGTAACTAACTAGGTTTTAATGCCTACCTATAATTTACTAACAATTTAGTAAATTGACTACACTTCTCAAAAGATTTGACATTTCTGAATTTTATATCCCATTTTCCCCATTTTTTTACATCTTTACCTGATAATACATGTCCAGTTTGAATACAATGATACCAACACTTCTTTCTTTGAAACACAGACTAGCTAAGTTACTTAGCTAGTGAGGGGTAAGGTCAGGACGCAACCCCTACTGTCTACCTGAGCAAAACAAACGAGATAAAAAACAGAGTGGGTTACACGAGCAACAGGCTAGGGTCACCCAGAGGTTTCTGGGGACCACCAAGTTCGTGACTGTCTGGTTTCAATTCCATGTTCTTAATCATTATGAAATGCTTTTCCTAACTTGATACAATGATTACTGTTACTATTATTATAACAAGCCCACTATTCCAGCTACTGGTCAAACATAACGGTGATTGTTAATCTGCCAGACTCAGGCTCATTTGATTAGTTGGCAATACCTATAGATGATAGTTTTAGTTTAATAGCCAAAGGGTTAGCTCAGGAACCATACAGCTAAGATATGCCACTTTTAAAAAATCTTCAGATATTAATCTTTGTAGATAACTATTAGACCTAGGTAAAACCACTAGTCTGTATTTCAAAGAAAGAAGTGTTGATATCATTGTATTCAAAGTGGACATGTATTATCAGGTAAAGATGTAAAAAAACGGGGAAAATGGGATATAAAATTTAGAAATGTCAAATCTTTTGAGAAGTGTAGCAATTTACTAAATCTTTAGTAAATGATAGGTAGGTATTAAAACAGTATGTGAGGCTTGCTTAAGCCAAACTATTATGCCTTAAGAAACTCTCTGGTATGCTACAGTTTCTCACTCGTTTTATTTTGTTATTTCTATAGAATAAAGCAGTATTAAGTTCTTTTCATGAAGGCAGAATCATTTTTAAAGTTGACTGAAACTTTGGTAGTTTAATGTCCACAGTAGGAGACACTGTTACAGATGGGCAGTGTGGGATCAGTAACGGGCCAGTCCACTGGGAGAGAGGGCAGCTCCTGCGGCCCAGCAGCTGTGCTGTCCCCTGTGCGGGGTCGGGTCACCAGTACCGGCACCTTGCTAAGCATCCTTCCCTTGGCTTTTCGTTATTCCCCTCCGGTGCGGGGCTACATTACCTGGACCTCCACTGGCAGCTTCCAAAGCTGACCTCCAGCAACCCCCAACCCTTACCCCGCACGTGCTTAGGGAAACACTCATCCTTCCATTCCCCGACCACGCTGGCATTCCAGGTCCCCGGGGCATCTCGTCTCAAGTCCTCTGCCTGGCTACTGAGGCCCTGTGGAGTCACCTTCCCTCTGACACATCCAGTCATGTTTTTGTTGCTTCACTGACCCAGCCTTCCTTCAGGCATGAAGGTGGCTTCATCTTTCCTAAGCAGACGATATGTTCTTATTCTGTCTGGAATTTTCTACCTGCACTCTCTGCAGGGAAATACAACACAAAGAAGTGTAGACTGTGGAGTCAGACAAGATGTGGATGTGAATCTCAGTCAAATTCTGCCTCTCCCCATACACACATGTATACACACTTTATGGAGTAGCTACAGTATGTCAGTAAGTGTGCCAAGTTCTCTGTCTCATTAAGTAGTTTCTTCATCACACTAGACCTCTAAAGCACCGTTATCATTTCCCCCAGTTTACATGTGAAAAAAAATGAAGCACAAGGAAATTAATCACAGCCAGTCAGTAGAGTAGACGGGATTCAAACCCACATCTGGCTGGAACTCAGAGCCGGCAGTCCCAGCTACATGGTGGCAACTCACTAGTTGTATAAACTTGAACGAGCCTCTTAATCTCAGCAATCCTTAATATTCTCAGATATAAACAGGAATATGAATGTCCACTCCGCAGGAATAATGAGATTATGCATGAGGAGCTACTGTTAAAGAGTCTGGCATTCAAAAGAAGGTCCAAAATGTTTCTGTCTCTTTTCTGTCCAATCACATCGTCCTCACCCTTTATACCCTGCTTCTTCCCTGAAGCCGCCTGGGAAGATGGGATACACTTTCAGCCTCCACTGATTTCTTTTTCCTGTGCAATCCAAGAGTTCTAAACTTTAGTTCTGTTTCCCAACTATTTAAATTAGTCTTTGCTTCTTCACCGAAAGTGTTTTACAGGCTGCATTTATACATTATACTTCCTTTACATCCCCTGTACTTTGCAAAGTATCACTACAGCGTAAGAACCACATAAATGCTGACTGGATTAGCCATGTAACCCCCTGGATCCAGTTAAGATAAGAGCTGGCTTTAGAAAAAATTTCATTTTATATTTTAAAATGCTTATAAAAGGGTATTATGGTAAATACAGATTCATAACCTATCATTTATCCAGCATAACAAGGAATTGCGAATGAGGAACAAACAAATTTAACCATCCTACTTTGTGTGCTTAGTATTTTAGGCACCTAGTAACTGTCATACACCTAGTTGTTGAAGGCCAAAAAGCTCTTGGCCTTTAAAAAGTTATAATATATCTTACTGAACTGCTGAATTACCAAGGAAATCATGTTGACACCAGAACACACCCTTAAATCTATGACAGTCATTAACATTTACGTGCTTCCCAGATGTGCCTGTTACTCGGAGCTGATGATGTCCCTTGAGGAGTCATAAAGACTACGGAGGTGACTGGAGTCCCTAGGACTGGCTGACTGTTGTGTTAAGCCATTCCTGGAAGGGAGCCAAGACAAGAGGCCAAAAATGGCTCCGCTGATACCAACTAAAGCCAAAACAACAGAGACAACTGATTTAAGCTTCCAGACACGGTTCACTCTCTTTAAGTCCTTAAACTAGGCCTGCGACCCCTGGAACCTGGCCCCAGCATAGTCCACAGAAGGAACAAAGGGCCAGGACCTCAGGTGTGGCCCTCTTCCACCCCGAAAGCCTCCTGTACCCACAACCCCCAGCACGAGGCATGACCTGCTTCCTGTTCATCGCTCGCAGTGGCACAAACCCTACTTTTACTTTTAGTTTTTGGCATGGACTCTTCTTTAAATATTCTTAGTTTTACCTATTATCATTTTAATGAAACAAATGGATCATTCCCATTTATAGTTTCTCAACTTGAGTGTCTTGACTTGAAAAAGAGTCAGTGGGAGTCAAAAGGAGACAATGCCGAGTGTTAAGAAATTCTCTCATGGGGACGTGTGGTCACTAGGAGCCAAATGAAGGGTGCCAACCACACTGTTCGACTAAGAGCCAGGCTAAATGGAAAGATGTATTAAAGGAAGAAAACCTCAGTATGGCTATTCCTACTATTCCCAAAGAATTGGTCAATTTCTGATACAATCAGAAATAAAAAATTTTAAATGCAAATCTCAACTACACTTCTAAAAGTTATATATTTCATCAGAGAAAACACCAAGCAATTTGATTGTGATGCATTAGAATGAAAAGACACTAAGTCGGTACCTAAGCTTCCAAAGAGGGGAAGATTTATGAACACAACTGCGCCAGACTGAAAATAGTCTTTCTGTGAAAAACTTCTGGAGACAGCTTACACAGCCTCCCTAAATAACATTACAGGGTCTCAAGTTTCTTTTCATTCTGCTGAGCGTCAGTCCCTGTGACACTGAACACACAATGCATTATACTTTCTATTTCACAGAGAGGATATGTCAACACAAAGTTAACTATTCAGATGACATTCAAGACAGGCAATCTTCCGGAATTTTCCAAATGGCTTTATAATTGACATTGTATAGACTCAACATCCAGATGACTGTCCCCGATTCATTCTCCTCACATGAATAAAAAAACCTGTGTGTGCATCTCTGATGCAGTAGTATATTGTGCCAGTTTTCTTTCAGAGGAGAATTCCAGAAGGCAATGTCTAAGTATTAGAAATCTTCTTAATTTATATATATATATAATATTATATATTTATATTATATTATATATATTTATATTATATATATATATATAATTTTTGCCATTAGCATCATTAAGCTACCTTGGCAATGTCCAGATTGCTAAGAATCACAAAGAAGGCAGCCCTTACTATGAACTCCCACCAGCCCACATTCAAGATAAAGGAGCCATGGGTTCAAAAGCTCTCTCTCTCTCTCGCACTACTTAGAAACATTTTTTGTTGAAGTAGATACTCATTCCTTCTAGAAAGTATACCTTGCTTATCTGGAAAGTCTCAAACAGAAGTCCCAAATTCTCTGCAGGAGTAAAAGGAAAACAATGTCATAAGTAAGTATAGTTCCAGAAGCTGCAGGTAATCTCTGGAATGGTTCCCAAAAGTGAACAGAACGGGATTCAAGGCCATCATGTCACCAAAAGCTCTAAGGCAGTTTCCGAAGCAAAGACAAACACGGCCCCCGACCAGGCCCCTCAGCAACGCCAAGTGGTAGTAATTCATTACTGCTGGTTACTGGGTTCCCGGGAAGGAAACCCACATGTCATACTTTCATTCACAACACAGTCTCATGGAACTATTTTTTCCGGATTCCTTGGGAAGTTAAAGTATTTGAGAAGAATATCAGGAACTGTTGTTTCAGCCTGTTTTGTGAGTAGATAATTGCCTTCCAACTCCATTATTTCAGGAAGTGATATGTGCGGCATTGTTCCCAGATGGGGGTGGCACTGTGCTTCAGTGGGACCCATACGTGCTTATTGAACAAAACAAAACCCAAGCCTGCGGTCTCAGTCACTTCGCTGAACTCAGACTTTTTGAATCTGGTCTCTAGATAAGAGGCCGGCTCCAGACAGCCTACTCACATTCCAGTAACATTCTTTTGAGAGGGTGTAAGCAACACTTGTTTTGAGGAATGAGAAATTTCACCAAAATTACTAAACGTGGTGATAAATAAGTAAATTATCAAATGGGTTCAGCAGAGACCTATTTGAGAAGCTAGATTTTTCTCTAATTTGGGACTGAACCAAAGACCAGCCTGGGAGCTAGAAGTAAAACACATTTGATCCTGAGAAGTACCTTTGATTCCATGGAATATATTAGCTGACCTTCCTGAAATGTGACATCATTTGTGGTACCAGCTGTGTGGGTGTGCCATCGAAGGATTTACAAAACTAGTATTTCTTTGGCTTTAGTATGTATTTTAGAATCAGACAAGGCAGTCTAATCCAGCTGAGTGCTCCTCGGGAACCGCTGTGGACTTCATTTTAAGAATTTGAAACTACTTATGATTATGGCTTGTGCGCCTTTTTATCGATGGCTTATAAAGAGTAAATTCCCAGATGGACACCTGGAATCAATGACGACGACGACGATGATGATGATAAAACTGCCATAAAAGCACACACTAGATGAAATAAAGCACTGACATGTCAGGCTGTTTCTCTATATTACATGTTAAATCATTTAATCCTCAAAACAAACTCGAAAGGTGAATTTTGGTGCTTGTACCATCCCTGCTTTACACAGGAGAGACTAAGGCCCAGAGATGTTAATGAACTTGCCCATGGCCACCCAGTCAGTAAGTAGAAGAAGTGGAATTTGAACTCCAGTGCACACTCTTACCCCCTTTCCTGTCCCATTTTCCACGGTTCTCAGATACTTCTGATTCGGTAGTGATGCAATGGTCACGTCTCCTCTTATGAGAAGTTAGCATTTGGATAACTTGTCAATAAAATCAAATATCCCAAAATATATTTTCTAGTTAGAATCCATATTATCATTTAACATTAGTTTCCCATAGTTGCTTTAGAGAGGTTTTATTTTTCCCTTGAAAAGTATGCTATGTGACTATATGATATTTTAAAGAGGAAACCATTTCTATGGAATATCTATGCCTAGCATTGTCATTCAAAAATTTAAGGACGTATTATCTTTAAATACTTTTTTGAATCCATTACCAAATGTAGAATGAAGCTATTCAGAAATACCTCAGTTTGTCATATGACAATTTTTAAAAATTGGGTGTGGCAAAACCCAGCTGAAGAGAGCGCTGGACTGCAGCACACCCACTCATCTACCCATCTCGCCATCTGCCCCTGCGTCCGTCCGATCAACCAGCAGCCCCCACATACCAGGCACTGGGAGTACAGAATGGACAAGACAGACAAGGTTCCCTCCCTCATGAAGTTTATACTCTGGCCGGGGAGATGAGAGATACAAATACGAAGGTGCTATGTAGACTGAGTGGTCACGGAAGGTCTCTCTGAGATAGCATTTGTCTTTTTATCTTTTTTTAAAATTTCTGTGTTGGCAGTTGAACAGAGAGCTAAGTGTGGGAGGGAGTGTTGATTGGACCTGGTGGAGGAGCATGCCAGGCAGAGGCTTCAGGTGGAAATGGACTTGGGTGTTTGAAACTACGCAAGGTGCACAAGGGTGGGCAATGACACATGACACAGATGGGACCTCACAGTTCATGCCGAGGAGTATGGACTTTATGGAGTGGGACAGGATGTCATTAGAGGGTTTTCAGCAGGTGAATGGATGCTCTGGTTCATCCTTTCTGAGAGAGACATGGCTGCTGCATGAAAAATGGACCAGGGGCATGTTGAGGACAGAAGCAAGGAGACTGGTTAAGGAGTAGCCGAGGTAAAAAAAAAGTGATAGTGGCTCAGACTGGACCTGTGGTGGTGGAGAGATAGGGGGTATGTTGCAAAGGCAGAGCCAACCTGACCAGCTAGGACAGGGGTGGGGGGGGAGAGGAGACCCAGCACGATGACCAGATTGTGGTCCAGGCAACTGGATAAATAGCGGGGCTGGGTACCCAAATGGGGATACTGAGGAAGGAACAGGTTTAGGGGAAAGGGGCATCAAGAGTTCTGTTTCGATTCAAGTTTCAGATACCTTTTTAGACATATCTAAGCTCATTGGGCAGCTGAATGTGTGAGGGGAAAGGTCAGGGCTGAAGACACAAACCGGGGAGCTGATCGAGTCACGGGTCTGGCTGTGGGAAGAGAATAGGTGGGAGGTCTGACCCTGAAGCGCATTAAACTTAGAGGCTAGAAAGAAGAGTACCCAGAGAGGAAGAAGGCAAACCAGGAATATGTGGCAATCAGAAAGTCATATGAAGAGAGTATTTCTAGAAGCAGGGAGAAATAATCAACCGGGTCAGCTGCTGAGAGAGAATAATGTGATCTTGGGATCAGTCATTGGATTCGGCCCCATGGAGGCTGCTGGTGACCTTGACAGGAGGAGTTTCAGGGGAGGAGTGGTTCTGAAAGGTGGGCTGGAAGGGCTCAAGGGAGACACAAGGGAAAGGGAGTGGAGACAGAGGCAAAGCTACGGATGTAGCTCTTCCACACAGCTGAGAGAGTTGGAGCATTTAAACAAGGTTTCACTGAGGATTTGGGGGTTACATCATAGAAATAGGCACAAAATGAAATATAACTTGATAATTTGCTCATCTTTGGCTCAGGCACTCCTGCAAAGATGACTCTGACTATCTCCACGAAGCAGAGGTCATCTGCGGCCCCTACCCCCTGGGCATGCTATCAAGTGTTCCTAGACTTCCCCAAGTCCAGAGGACAAAGGGGAGGGGAAGGAGGAGAGAGGAGCAAGAGGTTCTTACACCCACCTGGTCCTCTCTAAGAATCACCACTGTCTCGGGTGGTTGATGTTTATTGATGTCCGCACATTCCAGGACTCACACGCAGTCTACTCTGTGTCCTAAATAAAAGACCTACATGAGATTATGAGACAATAAACCCAAGATCATTACAAGAGATGCACATATGTCAGATTCATGAGAGGAAGGTGTTTTGCTATACTCTTGTCATTGGAACCTGGGATCTCTACCATCACCTCATCTCACTTCATGGTAACCCAGGCCTGTGATGGCAGGACTAGCCTGAGCAAGAGAGAAGAGGAAGGAAAAAATGAAAATAACCCCTTAGAGACTGCTGTCCACTGTCACCTGTCATTTCTCCAGTCTCAGTGTAAGCCTGTAGGCAGCAACCTCGCAGCCAACTTAGTCACCACACGTAACATCCCACACTTACAGAACCAAGGACACATCTTACAGAAGCTCACGAATCTGCAAATGAGAACCAAGGACACATCTTACAGAAGCTCACGAATCTGCAAATGAGATACCTTTGCCCAGGAATGGGTTTAAAGAACTATCGCTGTCACCTAAGTAGATTGAAAAATGTGTGTCTGTGTGGCGGTGCTCGGGAGGAGTGCCTCTCTCATCTACTTATTCTCAACAACTCCTATTAAAAACTAGAACATCTCTTCGGCACCAGGTAAGAGAGGCACTGTGAGACTTCATTTGGAAGTGAGATGGAGAACTTTGTTTTGAGACAGTAAATCTAACACAGAAAGGGAGGCAGACTTGTGGGAGGCCAGGACTGGGGACGGAGGGTTTGGCCTAAAGTGTAGAAGCTTCCCTTCAGAACTAATAGATCCGTTTCACAGTTCCTTCCTGGCAACGTGACTTCCAGAGCTTTGGCGGGAAGGGTACACTCCAGGTCCCACAGGTCGAAACATCTTTAAAAAAGTCATTAAACGTAGTGGCTGATTACTAGCACTACACAGTACTGTTCCTCCTACTGGAATTATGTGAGAATATTGCTAGACACAGCAGTCGTTGTGGGCTAAGAGCCTGACTGCTACATACACAGCACTGCTTCTGTCTGGGGATTCTTTGCAAGTTCTAAACAGGTAACTATTTTTAAGAAAAAAAAAAATTGTTAATTGAGAACAATTGTTTTTTTCAAAGAGATGACTTCAAGTTTCTACTTTCATCGTATGTAGTTCACCTTAAAAGCTTTCCTGAGACAACTAGCAAATATCACAAACTAGGCAATTCCAGACTAGACAGCTGATGATGTCTAAAATAATGGAACACATCCGTCCGGTGTTGACCTGCACATTCAACCACTGGAAACAAATGCAAACAGCAAGGACCATCAAATCTTCCCCAGCCAAACTCAGGACGAGCCCTGTGACAAGGAGAGAACTTTCCTTTTTCCACACATAGCGCGTGTTCTAAGCATGGGACAGAAAACAGCAGAGGCACAAGGCTTGCCCATGGACAATTTAGACTTCTGGGAAAGGAAATGGGAAATCTTTAAACAGGGGTCGCTGTTCACTAAAGCCCCAGAGGATTTTTTCACTAATTATACAAAAGCAAAATATTTATCTAGACAGAGATCTTTTTGATTTTCCGAATTCATAGTGATTAGTGTTCTCAAAAGCAGAAAGTCCGTTACCTGGGTCAACAGTTACGAATATTTACATGAGAAGGCAACAGTGCGGATTACCTAACTGCGCAGCGGGGCCTGTGACTGTCCTAAGTGCACAGACCTACCCATGTATGGATATTAAAAATTCCCACTATCTTAAATTCCAAACCAAGAGCTTCATCTCTATCCCCGCTCTGTCTAGACTAGAGTTGCTATTTTCAGCGAGGTTCTCAAAACCCATGCACAGAGTAGCGCTTTCCTCCATCAATCACACAGCTGAACCTATAGAGTAAGCTTCCTACATCATTTTCGTCAGGGCACTTCTCTAACGGTCTCGGTACCTACGGAAAAGGCACACAGACTGTTACAGCTGGAGGGGGTGTGGAAACTGGAAGTGATGCGCTTGAGCTCCTGTATCTGCTTAGTGACACAGCATGACCAGAACCGAGGTCTTCTGTCTCCCCGGGTCGGCGTGCTTTTCAATTTCCAGTCTCATTTGTCTACCACTGCTTTCGACATCAAAGTCTATTGATTATCATTCGAATTTTCCAGTACTTCCGTTTGCGATAAACAAGGCCAGAAAGCAAGCTTTATTTACTTTGTTAGCATTCCTGCTATCCTTCCAGGAATGTAAAGTGGGCGGGGCACAGGGGCTTCATAAATGCTTATTGAACTAAATTGAATCGGGTGTCTTGCCATCCTTTTTCATTTTTTAAATCCTACTGAATTAACGTTTTATTTTTATTATGAATAATTTTTTATTATAATTCACAAAGAATCATAACCTGCTTGCTTTGTATACCATGGCTTTTAATGTCTTATGTAACATCATGGTCTTGGTTTTTCTATTTTATTATTAAATGGGCACGACTTGATTATAAATTCCTTTCAGAGGGAGTGCTCTTATGGACTATGTTTCTCTCAGAATAGAATCCAGACACAATGTTCCAATGAGTAATGCTTTATTGAGTTCTACATTGCCTTCCATACTAGCCCTTTCATTCCTACTATTATTTCCTACCAATGGCCATATTTTTGCCTTTAAAGATTAATTTAGCAATTATAACTCTATCTTAATTTTGAGGAAAGGGCCAAAAGGTTTTCAAAATCCATTTTAATACTTTACTGGGAATGCCGTTTCTTAATTTAATTTTGGGTACATAAGTTGTAACCCAATGACTTGTACACTATTCTCTACTTCAATATAAAGTCCGAAACATCACCATTAGGACTTTACTACACTTTTACTGTTAATAAAACCTTGAGATGTAGTCTGGCTTGTGTGGCTCTGTGGACTGAGTGCCAGCCTGTGAACCAAAGGGTTGCTGGTTCAATTCCTAGTCAGGGCACATGCCTGGGTTGCGGGCCAGGTCCCCAGTAGGGAGCATATGAGAGGTAACCACACACTGATGTTTCTCTCCGTTTTTTTCTCCCTCCTTTCCCTCTGTCTAAAAATAAATAAATAAAAATATAAAAAACAAACAAACCTTGAGATGTGAAGAAAGTGAATTCTCAAAAGTACTCCTGACTATCCGGGTACATTCTGTATGCTTTCCTACATTTTGTTACTTTTCTTTAGTGATACAACATTCGTTACCTCTTACACATCTTTATTCATAGATGTCACGTATCCATCTGCACGGAACTGCTTACAGGGAAAAAAGTCTGTTATCACAGTGACACCTGCTGGTTTTAACTATAAGCTTCAGATTCCAATTGAAGAACAGATTCTTTAGTGTCAAATGTTTCTTAGTAAAATTAAATGTCAATGCTTTCCACTTTAATAAATTAATATGATGTATAATTAATTTAAAAAACAAATTTAATACATAATTAACCATATAAAATTTTTTGTGACAATGGCCTATTGTAATTTTATGAACTATTTGAAGGAGAAGGGCGTGGTGGGTGAGGGGGGAGAGACAGACAGACAAACAGGCATCAATTTGTTGTTCCACTTATGTATGCACTCATTGGTTGATTCTTTTATGTGCCCTGACCTGAAACTGAACCCCCAACCTTGGTGTATCAGGAAGGCACTAACCAACTGGCTACCCAGCCAGGGCATGAACTATTTTCTTTAAAAAGATACATTTCCCAAAAAGCTGCTTAAGCATTTCAGAGTACATGAATTTTTAAAAATTGATTTATCTTGTGGCTTTCTTTTCAAGTTCTTTACAAATTCTATTTAAGGGAATGCATATTAAATCTTAAAAACATTGGCAGAATGAAGAATTGTAATTTTAGCAATATGGGCAATTCCATAAAAGGACTAGATCTATGTAGTAATATAGGAACTTTCAAACGTAATCCGGCTGAACTCATACATGCACTTTTTCTCCCAGTTTTGTCGAGATATAATTAACACAATGTTTTAGTTTGAGGTGTACAAGATGGATTGATGTAAGATGCATTGTGAAATGATCGCACAGTAAGTTACCATCCACCACCTCACAGCTACAATTTTTTCTTCTTGTGATGAGGACTTTGAAGATCTACTGTCTTAGCGTAATACTCTACAGTTCCATCGATGCTGTTGGAAGGAGTGGGGGTGGGATGGGCAGAGGAGGGCAAAGGGGGGAAAACTGGGACAACTGTAATAGAGTAACAATTATACATGATTTAACAATAAAAAGATGTATTGTCTTAACAACATTCAAATATACAATGCAGCATTGTTAACTATAATTACCATGGTGGACATTACATCTTCAGAATTTACTAACCTTCAATCTGGAAGTTTGTGCCTTTTGACATACTTCACTCATTTTGCACCCCCCCCCACCCCCACCTCTGGCAACCATCAATCTCTTTGCTGTTTCTGTGAGCTTGTTGTTTTTAAGAACCTACATATGAGATCATGTAGTATTTCTTTCTCTGTCTGGCTTATTTTACTTAGCACGGTGTCTTCAATGTTCGTCCATGTTGTCACAAATGGTGGGGTTTCCTTCTTTTCTATACCTGAATAATATTCCATCGCATATACACATTTGTATGGGGTGATATTAACAAAATTGTGTAAGTTTCAAGTGTACAATTCTACACTACATCAGCTAACATATTGCACTGTGTGCCCACCACCCAAAATCTAATCTAAACTACATGCTTGACCCCATTTACCTTCTTCACCCGCTCCTAGCCCCCTCCAGGAAGCACCCTTCTGTTGTCTATGTCTGTAAGTTTGTTCATTTGTTGCTTTATTATCTCACATGTGAGTGAAATCATGTGGTTTAGTCCTTTCTCATGACTTATTTTGCTTAGCACGATACTCTCAAGATCCATCCATATTGTCACCAATGGCAGTATTTAATCTTTTCTTATGGCCAAGTAGAATTCCACTGTATATACGTACCACACCTTCTTTACCCAATCATCCACTGAAGGACATTTAGGTTGTCTTGACCTGTGTGTATAATTGTGCATGAAAACAGGGACAAACTATATATGTGTAATAATATATAGATAATCTGTATATATATAACCTTTACAAATAAATGTGGGTTTTTTTTTGGTAGAAGAGGGACTGCTGGGTCATATGGTTTTGAGGAATCTCCATACTGGTTTCCATAGTGCTCTACTAATTTACATTCCCACCAGCATTGCGTGAAGATTCTTTCTCTCCACATCCTTTCCAATACTTATTTCTTGTCTTACTAAAGGCCACTCTAACAGATGAGAGGTGGTATCTCATTGTGGTTTTGATATGTGTTGTCCTAACAGCTAGTTGAGCATCTTTTCATGTATCTGTTGGCCATTTGTGTAAGTCTTCTTGGGAAAAGTGTGTCTGTCAGGTCCTCTTCCTATTCTTTAATTGCATGGTTTTGTTGTTGTGTGAATTCCTTGTACATTTTGGATATTAGCTCCTTATCATGGGTATTGTTTGCAAATATCTTCTTCCATTCGGCTGGTTGCCTTTTTGTTTGGTGATGTTTCTTTGCTGCACAGAAGCTTTTTAGTTTGATGTAGTCCCATTCATTTATTTTTTGCTTTTACTTCCCTTGCCTTTGGGGTCAAGGTCATAAAATCCTCTGAGACCAAGGTACAAAAGGTTAGTGTTTTCTTTTATGTATTTTATTGTTTTACGCCTTACATTTTTTAATCCATTTTAGTTTTTGTGTATGGTGTGAAATAGAAGTCGTTTCATTTTTTTGCACGTGTTTTCCAACTTTTTCCAGCACCACTTACTGAAAAGGCATTCTCTCCAGGGTATGTTTTTGGCTCTTTTGTCAACAATCAGTCGCCCATGTACACGTAGGTTTACTTCTGGGCTCTTAATCTCATTCCACTGTTTGTGTTTTTCTGTCAGTACCATAGTTCTGATTATGGCAGCGTAATTTGAAGTCAGGGAGTGCAATACCTCTGGCTTTAATCTTTTTCCTCAGGATTGCTGTGGCTATTCTGGGTCTTTTGTGGTTCATACAATTGGATGATTTTTTTCCCCCTATTTCTTTGAAAAATACCATTGGGATTTTCATGAAGCATTAAATTTTATATGGATTTAGGTTAATATGCCCATTTAACTATGATGATTCTTCCAATCAATGAACATGGAATATCTTTCCATTTGTGTCTTCTTCAATTTCTTTCAAGTATGTCTTGCAGTTTTCAGTGTATGTGTCCTTTCTAACCTTTGTTAAGTTTATTCCTATACACCACATACCACTTTTTTTTTTTTTTAAATCCATTCATCTAGCCACGGTCACTTAGTTTGTTTCTATGCGTTGGCTATTGTAATTAATGCTACAATGAACATGGCATAGATAATCCTTCTAGACAGTGATCGTTTCCTTTGGATATATACCCAGAAATGAAATTGCTAGATCATACAGTAGCTGTAATTCAATTTTTTAAGAAATCTCCGTACTGTTTTCTATAGTGGTTGCACAAATTTACATTCCTACTAACAGTACACACACAGATTCCCTTTCTCCACATCTTTGCCAACATTTATATCTTTTTACAGTAACTGCCATTCTAATGGGCATAAAGAGATATCATTGTGGCTCTGATCTGCAGTTCCCTAGTGATCAGTAATGCTGAGAACCTGTTGGTCATTTTGTACGCCTTCTTGGGAAAAATGTCTATTCAGTTCCTCTGTCCATTTGTAAATCACTTTTTTTTTTTTTTGCTATTAAGCTATACAAGTTCTTTACATTTTTGGATAATAACATCTCCTTAGATATTTTCTCTCATTCCATAGGCTGCCTTTTCAATTTTGTTGTTACCCTTTGCTGCACAGGACCCGTTTAGTTTGATGTAGTCCCACTTGTTAATTTTTTTGCTTCTGTTGCTTTTGAAACAACTAAAAATCGTTATTAAGATAGATGTCAAGGAGCTTATCCCCTAAGTTTTCTTCTAAGTGCTCATGGTTTCAACCCTTACATTCAGATCTTTAACCCATTTTGAGTTGGTTTTGTGCATGGTCTAAAATAGGGGTCCAGTTTCAATCTTTTGGACATAGCTTTCCAGTTTTCCCAACACCATTTATAAAAGAAACTGTCCTTTTTGTTTCTCCATTGTTTATTCTTGCTTACTTTGTCATAAAATAATTGATCATATGAATATATGCGTGGGTTTATTTCTGGACTCTGTTCCCATAGACCTGTGTCTCTTTTTATGCCAAATATCACACTGTTTTGATTAGTACAGCTTTGTAGTATTGCTTGAAATCAGGAAGTGTGATGCTTCCACCTTTGTTCTTTCTCAAGAATGTGTTGGCTATTTGGGGTCTTTGTGGTTTTGTACAAATTTTAGGAGTTTGATCTAAAATACCATTGGAATCCTGATAGGGATTGCATTGAATCTTTAGATTGCTTTGAGTAGTATGGACTCTTTTAACAAGATTAATTATTCTAACCTATAAGCATGGAATATCTTGTTTGTTTCTTCTTCAATTTCCTTTATCAGTATCTTATAGTCTTTGGTATACAAGTCTTTCACCTCTTTGGTTAAATTTATTCCTAGGTATTTTATTCTTTTTGATGCAATTGTTCTCTTTCTAATAGTTTATTGTTAGTATATCAGAGCACACCAGATTTTTATGTATTGATTTTATATCCTGCAACTTTCCTGAATTAGTGTGCTAATTCTAACAGTCTTTTGGTAAAGTCTTTAGGGTTTTCCATACCTAAGTAAAACTGTCTTTATTTGCAGATGACATCAACTTCTCATAACCAAAACTTTCACTCATAAATGGTAATAATGTTTCAATGGAGGCTAACTTTTCTATGTCCACCTGGTCTCAACCAAATTTGATTTTCTTTTTTAAGTTTAAGGGGGGGAAACCAGTTACCTGCCTCCCCCAAAATGATGGAAAGCAGATATTCTGCATCCAAGTTAACTTTTAAAACGTGTACTACTACTGCCTGGTTTGACTGAGAAAGAGTTTCGTATGTCATAGGGGCCTGATGCACTGGAAGGGGCTGGATCTTCTTCATTCCTTTTCCCCTTTTGCCTTAAGAAAAAGAAGGACCAATTGAACCTGGTATGTGTTGACTATTCTCAGTGCCTTTAAAGCACACAATGGTCTCTCCCTAGGTGTCACTCATGTTATATTCTATCCTGTGGCACAGACTGACTACCCAGTAAATTGTGAAACAGTAGTATATACTGTTAGTAATTCAGAATATTTAAGAAGATTGAAATTTTACATATTAACTTATTAATGTTTGTAGTACATGAAGCATTCTTTATAAAAAGCTATGTAATTGTAAAGAAAAATTTGGGGATAAACCTGTACTATGGATTTTCATATCATTGATGGAACATTTTTAAATCATAAACATATCATTTAGTTATTTATCTGGTTTGTTGCTGGTACAACATTAAGAAAGCAAACTAAAGTCCCTGTATTTCCACCACTTTTATCTAAAAGAATAAAGTGGGGGACTTCTGGTCAAGATGATGGCGTAGGCAGACACAGCTTGCCTCTTCACACAACCACATCAAAATTACAACTAAAATATAGGAAAGCCATCACTCAGAATCATCAGAAATCAAGTTGAATGGAAGTCTGACAACTACAGAATTAAAGAAACCACGTCCATTCAGACTGGTAGGAGAGGCACAGACGTGGGACAGGCTGGTCTCACACCCATGTGTGTTGGGTAAAAACTTGGGAGTGATATCTTGGGAGCAAGGAGTCCCAGACCCACAACAGGGCCCCCAGCCCAGGGTTCCAGTGCCAGAAAGTTAAGTCCCCACTTTGCTGCATAAACCAGGCGGTACTGAGTCGGTGGAAGAAACTGCTACAGCCCCAAGCAGCTAGTTCCTCTTAAAGAACCCACACACAGACTCACCTACTCAGACTCACTCCCTCTGAGCTCCAGCACCAGGGCAGCAGCTTGAAAGGCACCAGTGGTACACAGGGAGGACCTGAAGTGTCTGGCATCAAGGTGAGCAGAGGCCATTGTCCCTTTTCTAAACCCTTCCCCAAAAGAACCAGCAAGCTGGGGCCATATCTGAGACTCCATCAACCTGGCTAACACTGTTTGACCTGCCTTGGAGATCCCCAGGGACTCTGCCCTACCCAACCACAGCTGCTTTTCCAAATGAATGGATGGTCTTGGTTCATGCTTCACAACTTCCTAAATGCTATCAAAAAAGCAACAGCTGGCCTCAGTGAGCCCCAGGCCAGGAACTAGCAGCAGTCAGCCTAGAGTCACAACTTGGCTTTGCCTGGGAATCTCCAAACCCAGTACAAGTGGCAGCCATCTGATTGCTTTATACTCAGGCAGTGTGGGCCTGGGAAAAACACAGGTGGGGGCTGAGCTGGGCTTGCACCACCCAGGAAACCCCAGGAGCCAGCCCACCCAGTGGGCAGCTACAGACCACACTGGAGCACCACCATCATGCCACTGTACAGCTGATCCTCCAGGGAGGGTGGAAGTTGGTGGTAAGTGGTCACAGCCAATCCTTGCAGCTGACTGGCCTGGGTAAATCCCTCCCATTGACCTGCCAACAGCAACCAAGGCTCAACTATAAGAGGGCATACCTTGAGTACTCAGCTTAGGTGATAGGGGAGGTTGTGCCACTGGACCCTACAGGACACCTACTACATTAGGCCATACTACCAAGACATGGAGTCAAAGCAGCCCTAA
>VMDR010019556.1:0-18247 GCA_007922815.1 Macrotus californicus | reverse complement strand
AACAGGCAATGGGGGCCATGGATTAAAAATGAGTCTTTAATATAGTGAATAATACAGGTAATATTAAGTGAAATGCCTTAATATCATACAGTTCATTAATTACCATTGAATTAGGATATAGTACCCTGTTTAGGTTCCACAGTTGACTTATGTAGTGCATTTAAAGAAGAAAGTATGTAATTAATTACTGAATTTTCCATATATCTAAGGAAAACACTTTAACCTCTGTTAAGCCAGTATAGGACAAAACCATTGTTGGAAGGTAGTGATTTTTAAGAAAATTTCAAGTACAAAAGAGATGTTTCAGAAGGTGCAGAGAGGCAACATATCACTGTCAAGACCAGAACAGGAACTGGATTGAGGATGGATCAGAAGGGACTTAGGTCAGACGTAACAGGACACAGTGCAATGGTTTTGAAACACAACTGCAAGTTCACATGATTTTGTGCTCCCTGGGTGACAGTGTCTCCCCAGGAGAACTAGAAAATGCAAAAGGAAAACATGGCAATATCTGTCCAGAACATTAACACAGATGTCTGTCTACATAAAGAGAAGTTAGTGAATTCTGAGTCCCCTTCCAACCCTCGGGTTCAGATTATCATTGACTAAAAATGCAAAGTCTCCAGCTAATCACATCTCTAGACTTCACATATTTAAACTAAGAACAATAAATCATGCAGAATCATATACAAAGTCATTTAACTCAAAATAGAGAATGATCTCCACTCTTTCAGGAACTGGTTAAAACAAAAAGAAAGAATTTATGTGAGACACAGTTACGAGGAAAATGACTTACGGCATATAAATGCCGATTCATATGAGACAAACACACATATTCGGTAGATGGGTCTGTAACAAAGAAAGAGTTTGGGGTGACATTTCATCTTATTTTAGTTAAATGTGATATTGAAGTATATGCTTCTATTTTACCAAAAGAAAAGCTTATTAAAATAAGACCTTTGGAATGAGACTCTATTTTTTGAGATTAAACTAAAATTAGTTCATATTTTATGTGATACCAATCTGTTGCCATAGTTAACATTGCAAAAGAGGCAGAGAAGGAAAACATATCAAAGACAGTTCTTTCATAACATGAAGCTTTACTGGGCTGTCTTAGTATTGATTGGGCTCTCTCTTCACTCATTCCAGAGTAACACTACCACAATCTGACACTCTCTGCTCCAAGGGATAGAGACTAAATTACACAACATCACAATATGTAATATAAGGAAAGCTGTATTATCTTCCCGCTGCTGCTGTAAGAAATTACCACAATGTTAGTGGCTTAAAATAATATGAATGTATTATTCTATAGTTCTAGAAGGCAGAAATCTGAAATAAGTCTCATGGGGTTAAAATCAAGGTGTCATCAAGGCTGCATTCATTCCTAGTGACTCTAGAGAAGAATCACTTCCTAGCGTTTTCCCACCTTCTAGAGGCTGCCCACGCTCCTTGGCTTGTGGCTGCCTTCAAAGCCAGCAATGGTAGGCTGGGTTCTTCCCTGCCTCCTTCTTTCATTTTAATTACCTTGTGATTACATTGAGCTCATCTGAATAATCCAGGATAATCTCTCATCACAAGGTCAGTGATTAGAAACCTCAATTTAATTTGAACCCTAAAGCTCTCTACTATCTAAGTTAACATAGTCTCAGGCTCTAGAGAATAGGACATGGGCGTCTTTGGTGAAGAGAAGGGCATTATTCTTCCTACTACAAAGTCAAATTGCTCCCTACCCCTGCCCTCTGACATACACACACACACACACACACACACACACACACACACACAGGAAATTGAACCACGGTATGTGCAGATAAACTTGGAGATTTCTCCTTACCTCAACTTTAGGGAAAATAAGATTCCCTTTAGCAAAACACATTTTTCTGTGTCAAAACTAGGGTTGTTGCTGTGCATTTTAGCCAGATTTTCCATCTCATCCTCATTCTCTAAATGGCATACCCAAAGTGGAAAAAAAGTAAATATATATGTATATCTCCTAAAATGACCCTTTTAGAAACATTACTTTTTTCTTCTCTTTACTGACTTGAAAAATTCACTAGAAAGGTGATGCTGTAGATATGCAAGGTATAGGAGAACTTCCCAACAGGTAATGCTCTTGTAAAAGTGATAGACTTTGATGTTATTCAACATATGACATTACTGAATTAACTATTTTATGGGAAATGCTTAGCAATGCAATGAGACCAAGAAGAAATACATCTGTGTGCAATCAGAGTGTGAGGCAGTGCTACCTAGAGAGGTAATGGCCAAGAACTGATTCATCATGAGAGGGCTATAAAGAAATAAATATTTTTGGAAGAGATAAAAACAGCTGATCCAATTTTACACTGTGGTTTTCTTGTTTGTTTCACTGGTGAATTCTCAAGGGTCCCATCCAGAATACCACATGGATTAAAAGGAAGTATTCTTATGTATCTCTGAAAAAGGCTTCAGTACCTTTGTAGTTGCATTTTAGATGACCTATATGTCATATTGCATAACATGATGTGACATTTGGACCTTTTATGATTGAGAGCAATTCATTAAATCTCATTTTAGAAGATTTGGCAAACCCTATGGTACTGATTTTCTAGACAGAGTTTGACCAAATATTAAGACATTGATGGTTCTACCAGTAATTTATTAAAACTGGCTTGAATGAGTAAGATGGAATGTCATGTTGAGTGATAAGTAATCTTTCTATAGCCCAAATCAGAACAACCAAATAGTACTACTCTTTAATATCCTGTCCAAGTATTCTTAAATCTAAATGCAGATTCATTGTCAAAGTTTCCTTTGAAGGTTCTATTGCAATCAAAACATTTCAATGGTCCAGAACATCAAATAGATTCATGCTCAAGGCTTTTGTTCTACAGCCAAAAAAAGCCAAATAGTTCAGAGTATGCTCTTTTCTTTTATAACCTCCAGGGGAGTTGATATTTCAAAACTATACACAGATATTAGAGTGCACATACCTCACATTCTACTCAGATTGCTGTTGAACCATATTCAGTGTGTGTAAGAGGCATAATATTTTTAATGTGTGATGATTTTATGAAGGGCATCAAAAATTAATGTCCAAAGTGATTCTGATGTACAACGTAAGAAATAGTGATGATTACAGAGTCGAGGCAAAGTCACATATTTGCACTATGGACAGTAATTTTTATACAAGGTTTATTTTTCTGTTGCAAAGTTTAAATCCTAGAACAAACAGTAAAATTTGGTGGACAGCCCACTTTCATTAATCCCACAAATTCATCCAATGATATTCTCTCAGGTAAAAATTAGATGTCAGTGCTTTTTTCATGTAGAAAATATTTGGGTCCCATACGAGGTCTATTCAGAGAAAGTCCAGCCATTGTTAATTTAACAAGAACAGTTGGTGCAACACCCATGTAACCTGTCAGCCAAGGAGAGTGGACTGCAATGTGTGTGCATGAACAATGACAACCTCACTGTACTGGTCAGTGGGAGAGGTAGACGCCATTGAGTGAGCATGTGTACTGTGTGGCCATCACATTCAAAATGACTGAGCAAGTAGAGCAACAAATCTGCATCCAATTTTGCATTAAGCTTGAACATTCCTCTGTGGAAACTATTTGGATGATCCAGAAGGCCACAGCCATGGGCAACTGGTGATTGGCAGCTTCATCTTGACAATGCGTCCACTCATGCATCACCTCTCAAGCAGTTTTTTGGCGAAACAGCAAATCGCTTAGATGACTCCAACCCCCTACAGACCAGATTTGGTACCCTACAACTTCTGGCTTTTCCCAAAACTAAAATCACCTTTGAAAAGGAAGAGATTTCAGACCATCGATAAGATTCAGGAAAATACGACGGAGCAGCTGATGGCAATTGGGAGAACAGTATGAGGTCCCAAGGTGCTTACTTTGAAGTGAACTGAGGCATCATTGTCCTATGTACAATGTTTCTTGTATCTTGTATCTTCTTCAATAAATATCTCTATTTTCCACATAACATGGCTGATACCTTCTGGACAGAACTCACAGACTACCAGCAACACAGCAAAACATACCAAACTTGTGTTTTCATTGTGTTTTCTTTAACATATAATGAAAATGTCTTGGCATTTAAATCTAAGACAGATTGATCAAATTATGTGTGCCTTAAAGCAGTTATTTAAGATTTAGCATCTGCTTAGGCTCCAAAGTGATGAATACACTCAGAAGCTTCGTATGTTTCCTGAGAGGGAGCTTGCATTTTCTGAATGTATCACACCATCCAAACAAAAACGGACCTTGTTTTCAGAAAAAATGTGTTGAAGAGTAGTGGAAATTAGTAAAAGACCAAGACAAATTCTGTCTTTTTTTTCCCCCCTTGGCTTCTCTACTTCGTGACTTCCCTGCCTTTGTAATAAATTCAGGAAACAATGGGGCTGTGTATGGGCTTCAGTTTTGTCCACCTCACTCACCATTTTGTGCTGTGAAAAGCACAAATCTTTGGCATGTCAAACATTTATTAGCTAGGTAAGTTCTGCTGAGTTTGAGAGGATATGTACAAACTAAAGGGGCAAGGCCTGGGAGTTATGCTCTGCCCCTGGAAGGAAAATAAAATGGTGAAAAGAAAATATAGCCTGAATTCTTGCTCAAGAGATCACCTGTTGGTGTTGTGTGTGGTGATAAGAACCATTGTGCAAGTTTCAAAGGTCACTTGGGTCCACAAATTCCACTTACTGAATTGGGACTGAGTTCCCCTGCTTGAGTGTGTTTATTGGCTGTCCCTTGGAGAGGTCATAAGGGACAGCAATGTCATGTTCTAGTTTTGAGATATTGGGGAGTAGGGGAGGTGAAAGAAACAAAGGGAAAGTAAGACAGAAAGAACACTGACACAAATGTCAGTTTTTAATGTATTTTAGTATAAACAATGAATATGGATAATTTGACTGTTTACACAGCCCAAATAGATGCCACATACTTGCTGACATTCAGCCCGTCTCTATCAACATAAGGTCATCGGGTAAAAAAGTCTCAGGGAGTTGAGTCGCACAAAGGCCTGCCCACTGACAGCCTTACTTTGCACGGGGCAGCTCTGCCCTTTCACCATCAGGTGTGTTTACAGAGTTCTGACTAGCCCAAGATTGCTATGTCATTGAAATATAGCAATGGCTGCTTTTAACACATCATATCTTTCTTGAAATATAGGTGTGTTTTCCTGGAAGCTTATCTTACATCTGCAATCTTGGGTTAAAAAAAAGTAGGTATTTTTGAGATGGAAAACTACATGTGTGTACATTAATAAAATAATAACCTTGAATTGTGTGCATAAGTTACAGCTGAGTTTCCACATTGAGTTAAATATTTTAAATTTCAGTAGCAAAAATGCTACAGTCACTGGATTCTATTCCTCCATCTATCTATTTGGTATCTATTATCTACATCTATTTAACCTCTCTAATGCTTTCTTGCTACTAGATTGTAAGTATTCTGTACTTTTAGTAAATTAATTTATAAATTAATATCGTAAGTCAAGTCACAGCTTCACAACAAGCTTGTATGAGTTATTTCCTCATTCATGAGGAAACTGAGTCCCAAAGAAGACTCACAGCTGAAGGCCACACAGCTAATAAGCCCCGTGATTCAAATGCTCAGTCCAAGACATATTTGAAAGCAGTCGACTTTCCACAGAGGCAGCCTTGCTTGTACCAAAGAAATGGAAAGTTCACTCTTCATAAATTGACCTATACTTCAATTCTCTTGGGGCAAATTCACTTTTTATTTTGATTAATACAGATCAGCTTTCTGTGAAATCAAAATTCACAGGATAGTTGCCAACTAATTCCTATTTGTGTTGTGCTAGAACAATCTGGCCTAAGAGGCTTATGACATAAAAATTCTGCATTGTTAAAATACATTTATGAAATAGATTTTTTCCTCTCCCCCTCCAGTTGGAGAAAAATGATGTGCCATCTGTATCGATATGCTCTTACTATACTATTATTCCTAAACCACCTTGAAGGGAGGATACAGTAAGGGTTCATTTGTTATGTGCTTACAACAATAGATAGATTTAAATAGCTTTTTTCTATTATTGCATTCGCAGCAGATTTCTTATTGTGTGATATACCATGATATACACAAGCAAGGAGCAAAATTCCCAATGTGGCTTATCTTTCTTCTAGAGCTGTGATGGTAAGCAGTATTATGTTTTACTACTTGTCTCGGTTTCTCATTGTTTTGATACACTTCATTGTTAATGGTGAGCCATTGTTCATTTCCAGCTTGTTTTTAATCTTAACCCAAAGAAGTAGTGGTGGTCATTTGTCTGTTTTATAAGAATCACTCAGCCAATTTAAATGGATTCTTAAGACATTTGTCTAGATTGTGCATTATATTAGTTTGTTTTTAAAGAATTTTTATTATATATAGGTTTAAGTCCAGAAAAAAACACTCTAGAAATAAATCATTCCCCGATATATTATTAAAATTATTGCTATTTTTAAAGCCAAGCCAGCGTAAATTATCAAATGGCATTATTTATAACTTAGCACATTCATTTTCTCATACTAACCTCTGTCAATTTTCCTTTGATTGTTAAGTATTGTTAAAAACACGTTTAGTTTAAACTAGAGTAGGGCAAGGAAGCTTGACAAACAATCTGGTGAAGTTGATCAATGATGCAAACTTAGGTAAAAAAGTCTTTGATTTTAATGACATATTCTTGAACTTAAATTATAATCTTAACTTTTCACTCAGTTTTGATTGTGTCTGTCTGGCAAGTACAGTTGTATTAACAAACTAGCAGTCTGTATTCACCACTGCAATCCTGTGACAATGGGTTGTGTGTACAGATAAATCCAGACATGCTAGACGCAGGGGGACCACTGCCCGTAAGTGATCATTCTTCAAGTGGAAAGGGCTGACAAAAAAAAAAGCCAACCTTTCTCCTCCTTTCTTAAATCAATATTCTTGAGGAGAAAGTGAAAACTCCACTGATCTGCCTAGGAAAAACCTCTGCAGCAAAAGCTTAATGCTTGAGCATGATGAAGTGCAGATTTGCCACATTCACGCACCCATGCATTTTTCATTTTCAAGGAATCATAAAATGCAGTTTGTGATTTTCTACAACTGGCACTGGGAATTTATTCATGTGTACTGCACACACTGATATGTGGGAAGTGAAATATAGGGTGAAGAACACTGAACAAAACACAGTGTTACAATACTTCTTGTACCCCAAAGTAAATGTCTTTAAACATCGCATTAACACTCAGTTTCAAAGAAGGATAAATTAAAGCTATTCACATCGGCATTGAAATGTGTAAATATTTGTTTGATTGGTGTCTCTCTGGTCAAACAAATCACTCAGCCTAGTGTGCCAGGGACTGAAAGGGGAGGACAGACCAAACGTCTGTGCTTTGGATCAGTTTAGAGGGACGATGTGCAAACTTCTTAACAAAGAATGACCAAAAGTGAATTTAAGATCTAAATGGACACGGAATCAAGACAGGACTTATCAAGGAGCTGAAACAAAACTTCTTTGAGTCCAAAAACTAGACAATGGAAGTAATTGATGACCAGAGGTCAAGTGTAGGTCATAACAAATAGGTGTTCCCAGTGTGTACTGCACGAGAGAGAGCTAATCACATTATAGAAACAGTGATTTTTGTAGGAATGAGTACAGGGCATGGAGATTCTAAGCTTCCAACCAAATTCTAGAATGGAAAGAGGAAATCTGCTTTTGCATTAACCCATGCTGATACTCATGATTACACACACATGCACGTGCATGGGAAAGGATGCTCACACACACTCACTGGTGCTTGCAGGGTATGGCTCTGTCCTGTCTCATCACATACTCTCAGCAGTATTCCTGACGCAAGCTGTCTGCTACTCCCAAGGCCTAAACTCCCCTGGGCCAAGGGAGAGTGAGGTCAAAAGCTTTCACTACTGCCCATAGCTTGTTCAACCTGATATTCAAGGTTGATGAGCAGATAATATTATTTGTAAGAACCTAGGAGGGCTGTCCTCAGGGTTGAAAGTGACCCCAGCAGAGAGCTATTGGAGTTAATTAGTAATGTAATAACAAAAATGTTTTATCTGAGGAAGGGGCATCATATGACTATGTAAGCTAGCAGAGACTTAGTCCCTATACCCACAAATAATAGGCCAGAGACCAAGACACCATACAAAAGATGGTGGTAATGGGGTTTTAAAACATTTAAAACCCAAATTTAGACATTCATTGTCAGGAGCACCTTAGATGTGAAAACACTTTTTTTAAAAGGCTTTGTATGGCAGCTGTGCACAATGCACAACTCTTTGTTAATTTGTTTATTTTTATTTTTTGTACTTTTGACATGCCCCCTGTTACCCCCAGAGTTTTGACACATACCCTTCCTTCTACTTAAAGAGTTTCCTCCTCAATCCCGCTCCCCTATTTCAGCTCAAGTATCCTGTCCTTGTGGCAAAACTCCCTGACGGGTTAGGGGGAAGTCTGCCTTTTTTTCTTAAGTTCAACGACAAGCTGTTAGAGCCAAGTTTTGTTAATAATATGATCACAAGAGTTAAAATATATCTACAGTAAAGATCTACTTGATATAAGTTAAGATGATAGAGATTTTAACTTTCTGTTATACCAACCACCATGTTGCACACCAGTGATGCAACTATGAACAGATGTGGCCCCTCATTTCCAGAAGCTCACATTCAAAGGCAAAAAGAAAAGATATGAAAAAATATACATAATCATAATGTTTGTGAGTATCTGTAATAGTAAAAGCATATACAAAACTGAAAATTAACAGGAAAGATTAAGGCTGGAGACTATGAGATTCATGAAAGTCTACTAAGCATTTGATCTCTCAGGAGGACTGTGAAAAACGAATGGCTTTTCCAGACAGAGAGGCTGATCCCAGCAGAAGAAACAGCCTGAGCAAAAGAATGAGGGTACAAAACATCACGATGTATGTGTATGAAAGCTGGGAGAGAGAAGTGGTAAGTAATTTATCACTTCAAGTGCATAAAGTGCACAGAGAGGATGATAGAAAATGAGGCCGGAGTTCCACCTGAGCAGGTAGTAGTGAGTATAATTTGCCATAATATAAAGTTTCCTCCCTGTCCCCAAAAAAAGTGAAGGAAAAGGAAAGGAAAAAAAAAAAAGAAAGCTTTGTTGTAGAAATAGTTAGAAACAGTAGGAAGGGAGACCAGGCAAGCAAGGTGAATAGAAGAAACAAACACCAAAAGTGGATAGTATAATTTACTTTCCTTTGAAGGAAAGTTGCTGTATGCATCTTACTTTAACTTCTGTGTTCTGGGAGCTTCACAGCCTGCACGTATCCTGTCCTGCCTTCTTTAGCTTCCTCTTTGTACTTCTTTCCATGCCATGCTCTCAACTTCGTTGAATTCTATCCTTCTCTCAAAACCCAGCTCTCTTGGCAGCTTTGGAAGAGAGGTATGGAGTGAGAGTATTCACTATCTTTTGCATTTCTTTATGACCTCTGAATGTTAATTTCACATTTATAATTTATTTACAGAACACCTGATATTCTGCATTGTGCTTCCAAACCCTTCTATAAATAATCACCCATGGGAACTTCACTGGCCATAGGACTCATACACAAGACCCTTGATTGTCTACCAAATTGGTGTAGTGTGTGTCTCATCAAATGACTTCCCAAAGGACATGGTGGTCTGCCTCTATTAGTGGACAATGAAGAGCAAAGGTCTTCATATGAGGGAACTCTTGCAATTCTTAATAGCAAGTAAGCCAGCACTGGCCAGTGTGGCTCAGTTGGTTAGACCATCGTCCCTTTATATCAAAAGGTTGGGGGTTCAATTCCAGGTCATGGCACATACCTAGCTTGTGGGTTTAATCATTGGTCAGGGTGGGCATGGGAGGCAACTAATCGATGTTTCTCTCTCACATTGATGTTTCTCTCTGTCTCTCTCTGCCTCACCCTTTCTCTCTCTCTAAAGTCAATAAACATGTTTACTTTTTCTAAAAGCAAGTTAGCCACATTAAAAAAAATAAAATATGAGTGTTCCTTCTTGATATGTATAACTTTTATAACTCTCAGTTTCATACCTTCAGGCAGGAAGGAAGAAATGTAATATTGGCAAAAACTCACTAGAATTGGCTGGGAATGATGTGTTTCTGGCACTCTGAGATACTTAACACCTTTCAGAATAGAGGAAAAAATTATTTGAAACGTTTCAGCAAGGCACACATGGAGAATATTCTTGATCAAGACAGGCTGTCAGCACTGCATTTTACTATTGCTGCTCCCCCACCCAATTCCATCACTAAATGCAGTGTATTATTCTCTCATATGTGGTCAACAAAAGTCTAAGAATTGGCTGTGGTTTCTGCCTGGTCTCCAGTAATTTTATTTGCAAATGGTGTTAGAAAACAGTTTCTTTCCAAAGCAAACAAACATACAGATATATATGAACTGGTATCAGTATTTAATTAGGCAGGTAAAGATGGTACTACATTGGCAACATTCCAGGACATACACATGAATTTAAAAAATAGATTCAAATAAATGTTTATCATACCTTATCAGATTCACAATATGTCTCTTTTAGAGAACTATTCTGAAACATTTTACTATAGTAATAGTTTGATCTCTTGATCGTACTGTAATGTATTTTCTACAGGTGTACACCTTAACACAAATAGAGCTGAAATCGAGTGTGTTGTGGAACCCATTAATCAAAATGAGACACATTTGCTAAGATTATCTGTCTAAGGAGTGGTAGGCAGCACTTCAATTCCAATCTGAGAGATGTAGTTCAAATCTTTAGTGCCAAACATTTGGAAAATGATAAACAGATGAGAGTAATCAAATAAAACTGGTCACAACCTGAAACTGTTTTGATGAACAGTTGTGTTTTAAAGTGAAAAAAATGTTGGACATGATATCGACAGATTTGGATATGAATCTGAAGTCTGGTTCACTTATTAGAGGCTTAATTTTAAGCAATTCAACCTCTCTGGGCCTTGGCCAGGTAGCTCAGTTGGCTAAAGCGTTGTCCGGATGCACCAAGGTTGCTGATTCAATCCTTCATCAGGGTATGCACAAGTGGGGATTGACTGAGGGAGTGGGGGTGGCTGGATGGAGGGGGACAAAGCAGGAAAATTTGGGACAACTGTAATAGCATGAACAATAAAATAGTTTTAAAAAATTAACCAATGAATGTATAAATGAGCGGGACAAATTTGATGTCTCTCTCTAAAATCAATAGAACAAATTTTAAAAACCCAGCCTTGGTGAGCTTCTGTACTCCCAGCTGTAAAATGGTATAATAGTGTCCATCTTAGAGTGGCTTTCGGGTGGTTAAGTTGCTTTAGCGTATTATAGTGACCACCAAGAGCCTGGTACACTGTAAGTTTTCAGGATATGATTGTTGAATAAGAATCGAATGAAGTCAACCTGAAAATTAGGAAGCCTGTCTTTTTCCAGACTAAACTAAGACATTGATTTGCAAAAGTGAAGGGCAATAGCTGAGGAGGGGGACCAGTCCTTGCTAGGCAATGTGTTGAGGTTTTGACACAATGATTATAGAATGATTACTTTACCAGGGAAAAAGAACCTTTCCCAGATTTCTTCTTGGGTTCACACTTCACATCAGGCCACTCAGAGACCAAGGAAATTTTTCAGACACAAGAAAGTTTGTTTCAAAAACTAAGATGAATCCCCCATGGAAAAGAGAAAAGGCAATTACTTCTTCAAAATTTAATCAAATGTAAGCGAATCTCACCAATGACTGACTACTTGTTGTGTCCTAGGACAATACTAAAAATGAATGATATGTCAATAAATGTTTAACATAATGCTGTATAATGCAAGGAATAAAGAATATGTTCAAATGGAATAATAAAGTTTTATTTGCTCATGGAGATAAGAAATTAAAGAGCATAGTTGGCCATTTTCTTGGATGGCATTATATTTGAAGAGCAGAGGTTCACATATATGGAGATATCCTAAAGCATTTAGAACTGAGGGTCTGGAGCAAGTGAGCAGAGGCTCAAAAATCACAGAAAAGAGCTTGTCCTAATTAGACATTTCTGATGTGTCTTTGATGCTCCTGCCTCCCCTTTTCATTTTGTTTGTTCCTTTTATCTTTTTTTTCTTTTTTACTTAGAAGTCCTAGAAAACTAATACCTGACATTTGTATACTGCCCTGGTCTCTTGACTGGAAGAGAAACATATTCCACACCATCAGTTAGATTAGAACTAGCCCCCCAAATATATAATTGGTTGAGAGAAAAAATAATTTAAACATTAAGTTACTTTAAATACTACTGAAATAAGTATTCTATATATGTAAAATCAGAAAAAAAAATAAGGTGGGTGGTGGAGTAGGGGGATAAATGGTGACAGAAAGACTTGACTTTGGATGGTGAGCACACAATATAATATAAAGATGAAGTATTATAGAATTGCACCCCTGAAATCCATATAATCTTATTAACCAGTGTCACCACCCCAATCAATGCAATAAAAATTTAAAAAAGAAAGAGAGAATTATCCCACAGGAAGAATTTGCACACTGTAAGTGTAACTCCTGGAGAGGAAAATGAAATGAGACAATCTTCCATAAAGTTCCCCCAAACCTAGTGGTTCTGAGTGAAGAACACGTTAGGGAGTGGGGTAAGGACTATAGAATGGGACAGAGTGCTTGCCCTCCCAGCCCACTGGTGGCAGGCTACATCTCCAAGAGTAACCCAGCCCTGTGCTTTCCTATAATGATGGTTGCTGAGAAGGGCTGGCTTCCCCTAAAGGAGAATGAGAGATAAGAGGCCAAATGAAGCCATTGAATGCTCAACAAAATTGTTTCCACCGTTTCCAAGCAGAAAGATTCCACAATGGCTAGGCAGCCATCATTGTGAGGTGGTTTTCCAGAAACAGGTAGAAAGACGGTGGGTGTCTGTGGCCTACTAGGTGTGATGGAAGGCTGAGTGCTGGGAGCTGAAAGGGACAGAAGGAAGGCAGGTAGAGAAAACCTTCTGAATGCTAACCCTTCATTCCAAATTTGTTTACAGAACACCAGACAGAAAATGCTCTTACATTTCTAGGCTAACAGGTGGAGATTCAAACAGCCCTTCAATGCAGCATCCATGTACTTCATTAAACCACTGTCACTTTTTCTCCAGAGATGACGGCTTTTCAGTTCTGGGTGAAGTGACAGCTAAATACAACGGAGCATAAATCAATCTGCAGACATCTGCTCCAGGGGCCTTTGGAAGGAAAGGTGAAGGAGTATACATACATATGTAGACTCTCTTTTCAAGGCTGAATTTATCGTGATGCTCACCACATTTTTCTGAGAGCCTAGAATGCAAAAAAGCTACTCCAAGGGGGAAGAGGAAGTCCTACTTCTTCAGGCTCAAGCCTGTGCATCTTTGCAGCAGGAAACATTTCATCAGTTTTTCATAAAGTCTTTTAGTAAAAGAAGTAATCTTGTGTTTTGAGTAAAAGAACATAACTTAAAACATAAGCAAAGAATAATATTTAATATAGGAGTAAATTATTAAACCTGTTCAAAAATAACCACAGTTCTACTACGGGAAAATATTACAGGAGATTGTACGAAAATAGCCCAAGCTTAAAACATTTGAATTCCTCTCTCTCTCTACCCCTCCCTCTCAAAAAAGGCAATGCAGTTGGCTTTGAAAATACAATCCTCACAAAGGTTTATGTTTATTTTTAGTGATACTACTAAAAATAATGCACATTTCATTTTTATTCCATTTCATCGACATTCTGAGTAAAATTAATTTATAATCATTACGGACTTCCTCTCTGAGTTATTGGAAATAAATGCTAATCCATAGGAAAATTTTAAACATGATACGACGCAAAGGTAACACATTTTGCCACATGTTTTTCTGGTGTGCTGCACCGTAGGAGTTGGTCCCATAGTTTATACACTGCAGATATAAAAGCTCTCAGTACTTTCACTAGGAAATATGGAGGTAATTCAGAAGGGTGCTTTGCTGCAGAGCATGTATCCTGTATTTTATGTTTGTCTTACTAAATCTTGCCAATAGTTACAGGTTATAAACCTCAGGATGAATTTGCAATAGAATTTTCTGTCTTTACTACAAAATCAAATTGACAAAGCTCTTGGCTGGTAGATAGGTTTTGGGGATGACCCAATCTTAGGGTTGGAAATACTTTTGGACTACACACCTATGATTACGCATTTAAAAATCAGGAGTATACTAATATTAAAAAGGAGGGGAAGTAAACGTCCTCCAGGACACATATTGTAAACCAAGAACCATGATCTGTTTCACATTTCCTAACTGAATATAGCACGCCTAGTTTTACCATTATAAGTGCCTCTACTCTCACAACTATCGTATGTATATAGACTCCTTGGTAGAAGCTCATATTTAGGGTGTACACCTTGTTCAAATGCAAGGCTGTCAAATCATGAGGAAATCAGTGATTTTAGTGATCGTTTAATGTGATGTAATGTATGATGTCCTGACCCCATGTGGACCATCAGTAATGGGTGAACTCTTATGCTCTGATTAGAAATTTTAATTATTGGCTGTGGCTGTTAGCTCAGTTGGGAAGAGCTTTGTCCAGACACACCAAGATTGTGGTTTTGATCCCCAGTCAGGGCACACACAAGAAATGACCAATGAGTGTGTAAATAAGTAGAACAACAAAGCACATGTCTCTCTTTCTCTATCTGTCTCTCCTCTTTCAAATCAATCAATCAATCAATAAAAAAATGTAATTATTGAGGTGATAGATGTGCTAAGCTTATTTGATAATTATTTCATAATACATGCATGTATCAAATGATCACATTGTGTACCTTAAATATACACAATGTTTAAGTATATTTCAATAAAGCTGGGAGGGGAAGAAAATAAATAAAAACATTGACTTTACATTTAAAAAGTCACACTTGCTTATAAGACACAAAAAGAAATAGTTCAAAAAGTAAATGTTGAGCACACACTATGTACTAGAAAATATGCAAGGTTCTGGGGGTATAATTGGGAAGAAATAACAATGGAAGAACTAAAATTTCTTTAACTGTGCTGGGCACTAATCTAGATACTAATCTAGATAGTAATGTACATGTTCTTGCCCTCCAGGAATTCACAGTTTGGTGGGCATACAAATGAATTAGTAGATGCAGCACAATAATAATGGATCAGAGAGAGTTTGTTCAAGGGCCTAAGGGGCAATTAATCAGAACTTGGGAAGTGCAAGAAAATTTCTTAATAAATGGCATCAGTGTGACATCATTATGGAAAAAGGGATGCTGTTACCTCCTGAACTTTTGAATGGTGAAAAAAAGCCTTAGCATTAGAAACAGATTGCCTTTTTTGCCTAAACAAATAATCATCAGGTTATTAGAGTAAGAAAAGGAGGTGTGTGTGTGTGTGTGCGTGCTTGAGGTTGGGTGGTTGGGAGGCTAAATATAGAATGCCCAGGATTGGCAGTTAATGGTATGGCTTCATATGGATAGACTATGTCCTTTATGAATCAAATGAATGAATGAATGAATGAATGAATGAATGAATGAACGAACGAACTAAACAAGCCCTGGTAAACTAAAAAATTAAAGTTTTAGAAAAGAAATGGGTAATATATGCTATTTGAAGAAAGACGAGCTGTTCTGGAAGTGAGGCCCATAAAATCACTTGAGCATCATTAAGAAAGTTAATAAATTGATGCCCATAGTGAATAATATTGTTCAGAATTTTTTCTCCCCATCCTTGCAATGGCTCCTCTACCCCATTGACTTTGATCTTGACCATAACTTGTCATTTGGGATCTGAGACTCATCTTCCAATTTTGGAGGGGAAAAAGGGTGGGTGCTTCCCCACATGTTCAAGCAATGCTCTGGACACCAGCTTGGTGTCTAGAATTCAACTAACTCCTGACACTGTCCATCTGGAGATAGCATCAGATCCCTCATACCAAGGATTTAGTTCTACAAGACTATCTCCCAACCAGCTACACACACTTCAGATGTCAGCTACAAGTCCAGGCTCTTACCTGTGCTTCTGACCCACATACTATATAGATTGGAGGTTTCGATGATCCTCCTCCAACTCAGAATGGGAATCACAATTCCAAGTTGTTAACTGTACATCTAACTTACTGCCTATAAATCAGAGGTGTGGCTATGAACCAGATGTTACCACAACCCCCTCCTTAGGTTTTATTAATTTACTGTAACAGTTCACAGAACTCAGAGAAACATGTTACTTACTATATCATCAATTTATTGTAAAAGGATATAACTAAGGAAGAGTCATATGGAAGAGGTGCATAAGACAAGGTATATGAGAGGGGACACAGAGCTTCCATGACCTCTCCAGGTACGGTGTTCCAGTCTCCCTCTGTCTCCATGTGTTTACCAACCCAAAAGCTCTCTAAACCCTTTCCTTTTGGATTTTTACAGAGGCTTCATCAAACCCTGAGGGAGGGGGCAGTGAAGTTCCAAACCTCTAATCGTATGATCACTTCTCTCCCCAAAAAGCCCTCACTCTTGGGTGGGGTCCAAAAGTCACCTAATTAACATAAAAAATACATTTTTATCACTGTCAACACTTAGGAAATCCCAAGGGTTTTGGGAGGCATGAGCCAAAACTGTGGATGGAGATCAAATACCTTACAACTCAAAATACCACAACTTGCTTTGGCCAATAGAAAGTGAGCAGTTTTGCTGTGAACACAGACTTTAAATTGCCTTTGTGATTTGGCTTGGCTCTTGCACTTCTGCTCCCTGACATGATAGCACACCCCATCTCTATGCTGATACCAGCCTGACTGACCTGTGGAAAAGTCCAGAACCTGACCTGATACAGAGCTATCCCATTCAACCCATAGACCTATCTATCCACAGGAAAAAAAATTGCATGATAATTATCAGAAATCACTGAAATTTGGGGAGTTCTTTATTATGTAATGTTTTTGCAGAAAATACATCTGACTATTAAAATATCATTTTGAACAAATATTCATTATTGTTTCAATGGGCAGAAGCTGAATACTGTGTCAAAGAACAAAGGTGTTCTATTGATGGCTGTATCATAACTTAGATGTTCTACTTAATGAGTCAGAAATTCAGAACTTCCTGGGCTAATACACAAGAATTTCTTAGTAGCAGCTGAGTCATCAGATGTTATTAGTACTAGTTTTAAACATGTGAGCTTTGGAATCAGCCTTCCTTGAGTGGCATCTTAATTCTCCTGTTTCTGGGCAAGGTTATCTTGGGCAAATTACTTGACTTCTCTTTTTATTTTCTCTCTCTTTTTTATGTAGCAATTGCATTTTCTTCACAGGATAATGAGAATTATGACAATTTAGATGAAGTATTTAGTAAGTTTCTGGCAAATAGTAGATTATTTAAAAATTAGACCTCACTAGATGATCATAACTTTCCTACACCTACCTTGAGTGAAATTTTCAAATTATTCTCCCAACCTTCTCCTTGAATCCATCATGTTTCCTGTGGTATTTGTGTGCTGTCACGATTTCTGGTATCCATGGGATGGTGGTACTCTGGGGAAGTGCCTGGATTTTCACCCTTTAATCCTGGCTAGTCAGTAAGGGCCCAGCAATCTTTGATAATTTAAACTTATTTACTAAACAATACTAAGAACATGTAACAGTTAGATAGATTCTTGAGAAGACCATCATCTCTGAGATTAATTTTGAATTGTTTCTTTAGAAACTCTGAAAAATAGAAAAAAGTGGCTGTAGGTTTCTCTAATGGAACATTTTCCTTCAGCAATTATACTTACTCTTTAATTGCATAGCAGCATTTAATCCACAAAATGTCGAAGAGAAATAATGTGAGCTCATTTGACCCTCTGCAAGATATTGTTTTGTCTAAGATCAGGTATCTCTCCAATCAAGGCTCTTTTATTAATATATATTCCTAGTCAGCCTCATGTAGCAACTACATAGCAAGGTTACATTTCAGAAACATGGGTGTCTAATAATAAAGATGTTTTCTTCCTGAGGTAATATTCCTGAAATATATGCTGGGTAATTCATGACCCACTAAGTCCATGAGGTAATGGGTCTAAAATACATGCCATAAACCACAGAAATTCCTTAATGTGAAATCTGGACATGGATTACCATAGTGCTCTGAATATCAGGGCAGTCAGGATGATTAAAACTTTTTCTTTTTCACTTTTCCCTCTTCTTCCACAAAGATAGACAAAGCTAACACTACCCATTATTTCACAAGGAAACGTTGTTTATAAAAAAAATCTTTCTGCAAAGAAA
>VMDR010019555.1:0-18247 GCA_007922815.1 Macrotus californicus | reverse complement strand
CATGAGGGCAGAAATGACTTTAAAGAATAAGTGGCAATTTTATTTTATTTTTTTAGATAGAATTGTATAGACATTTCTGATCAAAAGCCCTAAACAAGGAAACAATGACAAAAGATCAGATTGAAACAGATTTCACACACCAGCTACATCTGACATTGTACCTTAAGGATGCTTGCCCTTTCTATGTATGGCTATTTAGGTCAAAGAAATAAACAAGTAGCATCTGAGAGGCCTGTCATTCAGGGAGAAATACTGCTAAATATATAAAAGGTGATTGATCCAAAATTGAAACCAAATGAGAAGGGTATAGGAGTTTTTATTATTCTTCCTATTATAGATTTCTCTTGTTAAAATGTCCTTATTTTTAATATTACCACAAATTTGAAAGAAATTTGGTACAGTTCAGTCTTTGATCAAACAATTCATTCATTCCACAAATGGTTATTCAGCACCTTCTACATACCAAGTATAATTCTAAATACTGTGCATACAGCAGTAAATCATATAGTAGCATTATTTGCCCTCATGGAGTGTCCATCCCAAAGCACTCAAGGGTTGAGTCAGGCAAAGACAGTATGGGCAGCAGGCATTACAAAACATGAAAGGAAATGATCCTGCATTTCTTGAAAGTGTAATCTTTTTCTCAGAGCATGAGGGAACTGAAAGCTTTGGTAATCTTCTGACTCCATCTTCCAAAACTTATCCTTCTTTATATGTTTGGAAGACAAAAAAAACCCTCAAGGCACAGTGATCTAAAGAACCAGGGTGAATGGGGTGAATATAAAGACATCAGGTCATTTAACTGGAAGGCCCACTGTTCCTCTCCTTTCACCGAACAAAGCATGGCAAGCTGCCAGACGGATCTGGTGTACCAGAGATATTCCAAAACAGCCTTAATTTCTACATCTCTGTGCTACTGTCCTTGTGAGTACATTCATACTTGTCATACCACACTTTCCTAAACTTTGGTTGGGAAAATATGACTTCTGTCACCATAAAGCAAATGCTGGAACAGCAGCTGAGATATTGTAACTCTGTTCTGCCAACACCATGTAGCAAGGGCAGCAAAGGGAGACCGACTGATTCACAGAGGCCGTCACAGTCTGAGATCGTGAGGAAAATGTCTATAACTTAATATGTCAGGAAGCACGGTGGCATTGGGGGAGAAAAAATGGCTCTGCTTTTAAAGAAAGAGGAATTTCAAAATGTCGAAAGCCATTTAGGGAATCATTAGAGACAGTGGAGTGCTGCCAAAAGAGTACCCTCTCTTTCCTATTTCCCATTGCTTTCTAGATTGGATGAGGGAGAACTTTGACCTTACAGGGACTCCCTGTGGAATTCCCGGCCTCACTAGTCCTTTCTGCCCTGCTGTGTTCCTATTGCAAACTCACCACGCATTTTCTCCATGAGGGAACGAGGTCGTGGAGCAGAACCCTGACAAACATCCATCCAGTCACAAGTTTCTCATAAAACAAAATCTCTTAGCTTTGTCTCATTCGACTAAAGGGCCCAGTTTCTTTTAATAATAAAAAAATAGCAAGCTATATGTAGATATATTTGTATATTTTGAAGTTCCCTTTGGTTTTGCAGGGATGGAGTTTGTTTTTCCTTCACTCTCCTTTCTGATCACCTCCAGAGTGGTGAAGTCTCACTTGTTCAAGTTACTTGATTCCATTAAACACAATGTCACAGAAGATTTGAACCAAATTAGACTTGACGGGTCACCTAGCCCAAGCCCTCATTTTACAGATGAAGAAACTGAGGCCCAAGGAGGTTAAGTAATTCTCTCTGGTCACAAAGCCAATCAATAGCAGGGTCAGGGCCAGTGACTCCAGCCCCATAGTCATTCCACTAAACACAGGAATACACTCACTAATGTTTCCAACAGATTTCTTGTATCCCTGACATGGTCTGCTGCCTCGGGGAGGAAGTGGAATCTCTCTTATGGAGCGCAAGGAGGAAGGAAAGGTACTCAGGTACATGAAAGAGCAAGATTACCCTGAATGTCCCCAAAAGCCCCCAAGCTGTTGGAGACCCTTTTGACCACACACCCTCAGAGTGTTTCTTCAGCTTCCAGATGGCACAGTCAGGCAAAGAATGATTTAAGGTAATTGTGTTTGTGACCCTGTGTTTGAGGACTTTGGTTCATGTAAGATGCACTATTGATTAATCAAACTATACAATTGGTACGATTTTTGACTAACAATACAGTCCCAGCCAATAGCAAGGATATGCTATCACATGTGGTTTAGAAAGCTTAATTCGACAAGTGTGAACAGATATCCCTTTTCATCACAGTGGATTTCTAAAACTGATTTTGTGTAACGATGACTGCAATAAAATGGGCTGTAGTTGCCATAGGAACATGATCTCTGGTGTGTGGTAGCAGTATTATAAGTGTATGTGTGTATGAGTGTGTGTGTTGAGGGTGGAGGGTGTATCTTGGCCAAAATGAGCCCCAATAGATAAGTAACACTTAAAATGGATAAAACCTATTTGCTCACACAACAGTCTTATATCATTCACATGTCTTAGAGATGATTTATTAACTTCAACATGAATTAATTAAATATTTAATTTGCCATCATTTGATTTGCCTCCTTAAGGTTTAGAAGGACTTTGAGATGTTAATTTGAACAACCTAATTGTCTTTAATTGGCTACCCACTAACTTTGAACTACTTACTCTTTTTTTTTTGTTTGCCCTTGGAAAATGTCTCCATCGCAAACAGAATTATTTGAAGTAATTCTGTTGCCCAGAGTATCTTCTAAAGTAGTGGTTACTCTGCAAATTTTTAGTGCTAATACTAACTAAAAAGATTTCTGAAAAACATGAGTTAATCCTATGATTCTCCCCATCTTCTCTTACCTCCTCAATTTATTTAAAGCTACACATTAGGGTAACTGTTGACCTATCAACCAAAAAGCACCTTGGTCTGGGAGACAGTGAGAGCTGCTACATGTCTTTCTTTGTCATAGGACCAACCTAACACTTCATGGTTGAATTTTTGGGGCACTTCACACTCCCCTGAAAAACATCAGGCCAATTACTAGACATTTAGAATAGGTATTTTTTAAAAGAGTTCACAGAATTATTAAGACAGGAATAAGTAACAGTCTGGCCATACTAGTACTTTCTTTCTTCTTGGAGTGAGTACAATGTCACCGAAAATGCTGAATAAAGGGGAGCAAACATGGAGAACTAAATTATGGGTGCTGATTAGACATCTGGGTAATTGCTACTTCCCACAGTGTCTGTAATAGTGCAACAAGATAGAAATGAGCCTGGTTGTGTAAAATTGATAACTTTTGCTGGGGTTTTCTGTCTCCAAAGATCTAAATTTTGACTAAAATAGTCAAGCGTGTCCCCTTATTGTGAGTTTCATCTGTAAACGCATTTGGAAGGATTCTTTATCCAAGGACCTTATGGATATCCCCAAATATAAATAAGTAGTAAACTTGAAAAAAGGTTACTGTGGCACTTATAAAAGAATATAAGCAAAAATGATAACGCTGTAGGTTTTATCTATCATCCATCCTGATACTGCCAAGGATGGGGTAAGCAAGCACAATCATATGCTGAAGACACACGTGTAAAAAAATGTACTCTTGCGTCAAAGGACAGAGAAATTTCTTACTTTTTAGCCAGTACTCACATATGTAGGAAACTAAATTGCTAGTACTCAATAATCTATATTTTCATTATTCTGGGTTAAGAATCACCCTCTCCTCACTAAAACCTCAGAAGAACATACTGTTCTAAAGCAAAGTTTCTCAACGTAGGTTCCACAGAACACTAGCCCTCTTCTTTTGACCAGTTCTCGAGTCAAAAGAGTTCTTAGCTCTACTGACCAATGGCCTCTATGAACATTCACAGTGCATTTTTGACATATTAAAACATTAAAATGTCCTGCAGTAAAAACAACCCACCTAACATTATTTAACTGTCTCCCAAATTCACTTGGCCATGGAATTCACTTTTCAGGTTACAGCTATCAATCTCCTCACAAACTTTGTAAAACTCTGTCTTAGAGCACAAAGTCATAGAGTATTGTCATGGAGAACTCAATCATCTTGCCAACACTTTCTCTAACCTCAGATATCTCAGCTACTTGATCCTCAAGATGTAGCCACACAAGTCCAGTAAAGGTGAACTCTATCTCATAAGGAGGCCATTACATTGCTACTAGAAACTTCTTCCTTACCTTGAATCTAATCTTGTGTCCCAGGACGTTTTCATCCATTGCAACTAATTCTAGTTCCTGGAGCAACAGGAGGTAAAACCTTCTTCCATTTGTCAGCTTCTCAAAAAAATCTAAAGATAATGATCATGTTTCTACTGAGTTAATACTACTCCAAGCTACCTAGTTCCATTGCTTAATAATTTGTCCTATGACATGACTTTTAGCTCTTCTACATCCTATTTGTCTTCTTTGGTCAATGTCCTTAAAATGCAACCTCAACACTGAACATAACACTGCATGTATGACAACATTCTGAATATAATCTGAAAATCAAAGAGGACAGTGGGATTATTACCTCCCTTGATCTCAACATTTAATTCACAGATTGCTACAGTTGGGGTTTCCAGAAAACAGACTCTTTGATGAAATTAGTGTTAGGGGGGTGGTTTATTAGAGGGTGCTCTTAGGATCAGCACCTATTGAAGGGAGCAAAGAAAGCATGAGAAGGCAGAAGTTGAGCTGTGATCCAGTGTCAACAGAGATATCAGCTGAGCCTTGATTCCTTTAGAGTTGGCCAAGTTGGAGTTGACCAAGTTGGGGTGTGAAGGCTGGGCTTTTATAGCAGCCTCTGCTATCATTCATCAGTTATTGGATAAAGGCCATTCCAGAAAGGGGGCCATCTCCTTGGGAAAGGCAGCTCTCTTTAGTTGAGGCAAACCCGAAAGGGAACTGACAGCTGAAGTCTGTCAGCATTAGGGGAATAAGTCCTTCATTCATGAAGGATATTCTGAACAGTGTGTGATAACATCTACTGCATGACTCCTTCATGACTTTATACACTTTGATTAAGATTTTATTTAAATGCAACTGAAAACCACTGAAGAGGTTAAAGTAGGAAATGACATGACTGGTTTTGTATTTTTAACAGCTCATTCTTGCTGCTGTATAAAAAATGAAAAGGAGCAATGGTAGAACAGGCGAAATAGTTAGGAGGCTGCTGCAAAAACCCCAGATGAGAGATAGTTGTGCCTTGGGTTAGAATGAAGACTGAATGTGAAGAGAGGTGAACACATTTGAGATCTACTTCAGAGGTAGAAGGGTTAGGTCTTAAAAATGAGTTGAACTTACATGGGGGTAGAAGGATGGGATTATACATGACTTCAGAGATTCTGGGGGCCAAAAGTCTGAAAGTAAGTTGTCAGCAAGGTTATGCTCCCTCTGGAGGTTTTAGGGAAGAATTCATTTTTTGTCTCGTGCAGCTTCTGGTGGCTGCCAGTGTCTCTACCTCTGTGGTAACATTACCACCTCATCTTCTGTGGGTGGGTCAAATTTCCCCATACCTCTCTTTGATAAGGGTGCTTACAATGTCACTTAGGTCTCACATTGCTTTGAAATCTACTTGGCTAAATATCCAAGTTCATCATTTACAAGATCCACTTTCCATACAGCTGTATAGCACAATTTAGCTAAGTTTCTGCTACTCTAACAAAAATTGTCTTTTTTCCAGTTTCCAAAAAATGTTGAGCCCTCACCATAAGTGTCTTTAATATTTCTATCAATATTTTGTCAAGTTAATCTAGGTGTTTTGCTATCACACAGCTCGAAATTCTTCTAGCCTCTATCTGATATTTATTGCCAAAGCCACTTATAAACTTTTGATATTTGATTCTGCAGCACCCACTTCTTAGTGCCAAAATCTGTATTCTTTTTTTTAAAGACTTTATTTACTGACTGTTAGAGAAAGGGAGAAAGATAGAGAGAAAAACATTGATGTCCGAGAGAAACATTGATCAGTTGCCTCTCATACATGCCCCAACCAGGGACCAAACCTGCAACCCAGGTATATGCCTGACTGGGAATCAAACCCGTGACATTTTTGCTTTGCAAAATGATGCTCAACCAACTGAGCCACACCATTCAGGGCCAAAATTTGTAATCTTTACCAGTCATAGCCAATCTAAGGTGAAGGCACATGCCCAAAACAGGCCCATTAGAGATCTTCTATAATATTTAAAAATTCTATCTCAAGAGAGGAAATCTTTATTTATTCTCTAGTTAGGTCTGTTAGATTATGTGTCTATGGTTGTGGACATCCAGATTCCCTGAATGTAGAGAGAGTCTATCCTCACTAGAAAAGGATAAAACCAACACACTAAAAACACAGACGATGGACAGACATGGCAAGTGAAGGTCAATTCTGAATTCTATTTCCTGTATCTTGTTGCCCATAATGGCAAGACCAAGCCTGAGAAACTCATTTAGAGTTGGATAAAAGATGTGGTGAGGGGGATGACTAAGGAAACTGAGAAGGAGTGGCTAGAGGGGCAGAAAGACACTTAGAGTATGTAATCTTCTAGAAGCCAAGAGAGAAGAAAGAGATGGTGGGTTGAGTCAGGTCCTACAGAAAGATCTAGAAGGGAGGATTGAAAGGCCTCTTCTGGGTTCAGCAATTAAGGTAAACTGAAAAACAAAATAGAAACAGAGACATGGACACATGGAACAGACTGACAAGTGTCATAGGTGAAGGGGGAGGGAAAGACTGGATGAAAAATTGGGAAGGGATTAGCCAAAGAACATATATGCCTAACCCATAGACACAGACAACAGTGTGGTGATGGTCAGAGGGAAGGGTGGGTGGGGCTGGTGGAGGTGGGCAGAAGTTGGGGAGAGCAAATGAGGACATCTGTAATGGTGTCAACAGTAAAAATAAAGTTAAAAAAAGAGTGATTGGTTAGTGTTCAGGGAGCCCCTAGGGAGTGGTGAGGGCTGAGACAGATTTAGAAATGCCTGAAGAATGAATGGGAGATAAGGCACAGAAGGGATTGAGAGCATAGGAGAGAAAACTTTTGGTAAAGAGAATGAAGAAAATGGAGTAGATGCAGGTAGGACTGGCGACTTATTGGCAGGAATATGAAGACTTCTATTTTCTCTGTAACTTGTGAGGCCAAGTCCATTGTGGGTAAAAAAGAGGAAAGCAGTCATGTTTGATGAAACAGGAGATGACAGTGACATACAGAGAAGTTCATGGGGTTGGGAGTTTTGAAGAAAGTGGAGAAGATATTAAAGTTATTAAGGAGGATGAAAAAGTATCTTATAATCATCCCAAGAAGTAGCATCATCAATATAAAGGGCTTTGGCATGTCCCAAAGAAAACACTTTAACTAGCATCCAAGTGGATAACTTGCAAGAGTAAAACTGAGGAGGGCAATCTAATCCAAGGTACATTACTGAGCTATACTTTGTGAGTGTTTTCTATACGTTTCTTTAGTTTCCTTTTTTTTTTTACCATAAACACATATTAACTTCACAACTGGAATGTGATTTTTTGCCCCATATACTTCATATACATAATAACCCCACTGGGGACCACTCAGGAGCCGTGGAGAGCACCCCTCAGAACTATCCACCACAGAAGTGGGAGAAGGAAATGTTTACCCATGTGCTCTACCCAATGGTCCAGGGATTGCCCTTGGCTATTAACCTCCTTGAGCATGTGTCAGAGTGACTGAGTGGGATCCTGTGGGCTCTGGAGTGATCTGGAGAAAAGCCCCAGGGAAGTCAGTGCAGATGAGGTGAGGAGCTGGCCTAAAGAGGGGGGACGGGAAGGTGTGAAACACAGCACAGGTACTCTGCATTCCCAGCAAGGAGTGCACAAGAATGTGTAAATTGAGTGTAGAATTGTGTTTCAGGGCCCAGAATCAGGAAATAAAACAATGGCTCCTTAATAATTTTGTTATAAATCTATTTTCTTAATTTGATTTTTATATATTTCAAGCTATGTCTTATATACTGCATGTAAAAGGGAAAAAAACACTTCCAGTTATAGAAGTATGTTTATAGTGTAAAAAAAAAACCTAAAGAAAAGTATAAAGACAAAAGACAATGACCATTAATATATTGGTGATGTATTTTCTTCTAATATAGTCATTTTTTGCATATTTGGGATTTTTTCAAAAGTACAATTTTATACCCTGTTTTTCTACATAACTTTATAGTGAGGTCATTTTCATATCCAAGATCTGAAAATGAGAAGTCAGTGGTAGAAAAGGTGAATGCAAGGAAAACTGGGTCTGCTGACCTCAGCACCTCTGCCAGTGGACAGATGGGTGCTGTAAGACACAGCCACAAAGAGGGGCGGGGACTCTAAGGGGGTGAGTAAAGATGGGGCACAGGGAATAAAGACTAGAAGCTTCTAAAGTAGGCAAAAGGAAGGAGAAGACTTCCCTAGATGTGCGTCACACACGGCTCTATCCTAGCCAGCCTCAGAGCAAAATCCCATGTGACCACATTGGGTAGTCTGATGTTGTTTCTAAATGAATTTGCTGTCCAATCTTTTTCTATCTTTTTCCAGATAAGGTTTTATTATTTATTGCTATACAAACCTTCAGAAGTCAGATTTATGCTTTTGGCTTCACACAGCCCCCCATGTGAAACTGAAAGGAAATAAAAAGCTAGAGGTGGGAGGGAGGAAGTGATAAGCTTAAGGATTGTCTAGTCAATGAACAATACTCTCATTTTCATTTACTTCAAGGTCATATTCACTTTTATAGCTCAGGATGCTAGTCTTTACACTGGAATTTCAAGGAAGACTGCACTTATAAATTAGTAAAATGTATGAGTCATTGCAAAGTTGTGTTTGATCCAAGATTCAGCTACCAGCCTAGCATAATGCCGGCATCTGTCCTAAATTCAGTGGGCCCTTTATTAAAGCTCTGCTCCTGAAATCCAATCAGTCTTGGGGTTAAACTACAGAATTTTTATTGCTATTCACATTAATGTTCAATTACTTAAAATACTAGACATCTGTAAGAGGTCAGTTGCTATTTGAGAATGTGTGTTTATGTGAATGCATCTTTGGGTTATAAGACAGAGCTTCCTGAATGGCCATATAGTTTTTAAAAATGAACTTTGGATAATAACCTTGACCCCTATGTTCCAAAGACATTAGCAAAATGTGAACTACACTGATGTGTGGTTATGGCTTTTGGAACAGAATCAATCTATTTGGGAAATACAAGGCTGAAGAGGGAAAATCAAGAAGTACCAGATAACTCAGTGAAAAGCATTCAGAGATATGCTCCATTAAACAATAGAATTCCTTTTGGTGACAAGTAACCTCACAGATCATACAGGTTATTAAGTAGAATTATTTATTCAAAGAATAAAACTCTAAAAGGAAAGGAAAAAGACCTTTAAATGGCACTGCCTTGCACAGATTTCAGGCAATGAACCAAGTTCCCAAACAATTTTACTGATTAATGGTCTAACGTGTATTAGATTATCAAATCAAGTAGAAGGCAGCACATTCCATGTTTGGGGCCCAGAATATATGTGGATTATTGCATTCATGCATGTTTCTGCTGGGTTAAGAAGTACATGTTTCAAAGGTAGAATGATTTTCCAGCTTTTAGTCCCAAACTGACACAGGGCTGACGCCAAGAACAGTGGTAAACTACCACTGAAGCTTAGATCCTGTCGATGGGAATCCAAATAGTGTGCTTCTTTTACATCCTGTGTGCAGGGAGAGCTTCTTCCTAGAGATTAGGGTCTGCAGCAGGGGAGGAGGGAGCTTCAAGATTGACAGTTTTGTGGTTTTGTGCAATCAATATTGTTTATAGATTGCTGTGGCATGGCTGCATCTATTTGAAGGAGAGGAAAAAGAAACTACAAACACATACACTTGAGAATTTCAGGAAATTACCGAAATGCTCAAATCCTTCTCAGGGGCAATGGTTTTTAATAGGAGTTTACATGATAAATCCATGTGGTGAATACATTTAAAATATAATAATCTGGCAGCCGCACAGAACAATAGCACACTCATATCGGCTGCTGTTTGAAAAGAGTCCTCAGTCAGAATGAGTGTGAAATTAGGCCATCAAAAAGGAAGCAAGACAAAGGAGGCCCAGAATGACTGAAACAGGCAAGGCAGCTTATCCACTAGTCGTCTACAATGCCACGCATGCTGCGGAAACTACTCAGAGCAGGGCTTACAAAGAGGCACACAAAGCCAGCATGGAAATGGATGATAAGCAGAAATCTGTGGCCGTCACGAGCAGAAGAGGAGGCAGCTGCAAAGACCAGAGGCTGGAGACGATAGGATAGTCACATTGTAAATAAGTGCACCTATATAGTAAAGACCCTGGGAGGGCTGGAATTTGCGGCCTGGGACACCTGCCATTAATTTGCCCTTTGCCATCTCAGTAGCATGTGAACTGCTGACAAACAAGGTCAACTTCCTTTGCCAAAGTTATGTTAAGAGTTCTGATAAGGAAAGAAAAGGTACTGCAGATTCCAAGTGTGGTTTTAAAAAATATCATGTCTGAAACTAGAGTAAACAGCAAAGGCTAAATTTTCAAAAATGAAGAACAAGGCCCAGCATTTGTGAGAAAGCCCATTCACACCCACACTCTGGCTGGCACAGGAGAGGTGGGCCCAACTTACAAGGAAGTGGCGCCCTAAGTGAGCACCCGCTGACAGCCATCATAACTCTCCCAGCATAATCTCGCAGCTTCAGCTCTATCTTCTGTGAGGGCAAGATCGCCATTTATTCAAGAACATTTTTAACACCTGAGTCACTTCTTTACCACAAGGGACAAGTGTTCCCACAAGACAAGTGACATTCAAGGTATAAGCCAAGAGAAGCTGTTTAAAAAAAATTAGAAATGTGCAAGAATCCTATATCCAAAATATCCTCTCTGTATTGAAACTCTCTATTTGCATGCCTGCAATTTTCTAAGGGTTGCTTGAATGCTCCCTTTAAAGAACTTTGCCGTCTACTCAGTTCGGGGGGGTTGTATTCCCTGCTATGGAGGAACAAAAAGCAAGTACAAACCATCACAGAAGAATCAAGGCTACAGCACCAAGCCAGGACTTGTACAAACCACATCATTCCCTCTAGATTCTCAAGTGAGAATATCAAAGTGGCCCTGTGTTTTCAGTAGTGGAAGAATAGTTTAGCAAAAGCACTGTGAGTAGCACAGTTCATTAGCTGGTCAAAATGTTAAAGAAAAGGAGTGAAGAACTTACCCTTAAAAAAAAAGAAGTTGCCCTGACTTTGGCTTTACAAATCGCTCCTTAGTTTCAGTACAATAGAATAATGGGGAAGAGAAGCGGACAAGAGTATCATTTGCTCCCCATTATGTCTCACTCCTGGCTCCATATTTACTTAAAGAAAATGTCGTGTGTTATAGCTCTACTCTGAGTCGATGTCTGCACAATCGTGAATGGGCTGTGCTTTCCCAAGTCGGAGGCTTCCATAGGCCTGTAGGAAGCTAGAATCCTAATAAACCCTGCAGCAATGGGACAGGGTGTTTTTTGGGGAGGAGAGGGGGACTTGTGATTGTTGCTGCATGTGCACAGAGAACTCCTCTTTGAAGCACAGCCCTTGTTTCCAGGTGAAAGGCAGTCTTTGAAAAAAGTATCTGTGGTAGGTAGACTCCTAATAACAGGAGGAAATTATGTCCACAGTATCTAGGGCTCTGCTCACTCCTGTGACATCTCCCCCCCCAGTTCAGCAGGCTCCATCCCTTGCTTGGGTAACAAAAAGGTGACTGCAGGTCCAGGGCTCATTATAACAAGACTCCAGGGGGTGGCAAAAGAGCTCTTCTTCAGTCTACAGTAATTGTGTCAGCTGTAAAAACTATGCACCGACCCCTTTTTATCAAAGATCACACTGTGATGAAGAGGCATCTTTCTTCACTGTAGATTTATTCCCAGTGTTAGAAGAAAAGATTTCCCAATGTTGTTACCTTGAGGGGGACCAGTACCACTAATAACAAGTCAGTCCAGCCTGGATTCTAAATGTTAATAGACCGATGACGGGCCTGAGAGGGGGAGTCACTCTGGGCTGGGGAAGCGGGCTGGCAGAGGCCCGTGTTGCTGCGTTGACTCATGCCTGAATCACAGCCAGGCTGGCAGGATGTTGTTTTGGGGAAGTTCGCAGGCCTGTCAAAAACCTGCTGTTGCCATTGGCTGATATTATGCAAGATTCCAAGTGATATTTATTTATATTCTCCTTTTGGGTTTGTTGTGTGTTTTTCCTCCCTTCCCCCTACCACACAGGCACTAGACCTTCAAGTGACCACAAAGAAAAGTAAAATTTAAAAGATAGGCAAGTGCTCATTAAAAATAAAAGGCACTTTGCCCCCAAGTTCCCATCAGCTCTCGGGTCAGAACAATGCCAAGCAATTTGCTCTAATTCATTAAACCCCTCTCTTCACTCCTCCAGATGGATGCAGTTGGGAGACAGAACTGTGGAGTGAGGCAGAGCCCCGTTTAAAATTCCAATGATGACAAAGTGCAGCGTGCAGTTTGGTCCAGGCATATTCTTTCACACACTTGCAGAATCTCCTCCCAACTTGCTGGCTTAACAGTTTCTCACATTAAACATGGAACTTCCCTAATGAAGGTGGCCTAGGACTAGAAGGGTTTCCTTCATTTCATGTCTGACTGATGATGGGGGTGGGGTGGGGGTGACTGTGCAGCTTTTAGCAGATTCCAGGAGACTTGAGCTTTTCAATCTGAGCTTCTCCCACTCCTGGAGTCTGTAGGAGTTTCACTGTAGAGCCGAGGAAATTCTCCCAACTGTATCATGTAGCACTGATCAGTTCCTTTGCAGAAACTTGGTAGGCAGAAAGAGTGTGAGTGAATTCATTTATGTGCCTAATTTAAGACACAATTGAGAGTCACAGTGTTCTAATAGATGGAGTTCTGGCTGAGAAGTTAAGAAATCCGAGTTCCATTCTTAGCTCAGATGATGGCTCAGCACAGTGAAATGAGGATTGGCACTTTTCAGAAGAATTTCAACTCTAGAGACAGTCAATTCAGGACAAAATTATATATAAATACAGCCATGATCCCTATTATCTAGAGCTTTCATTGTTCTGACAAAGCCCAAATTTTGTTCTCCCTAAATTCTTAGAAAAGTCCTAATAAAAATGTTCTTTGAGTTGAGCCTAAAGGGAAAAAAAATTGTTTATTATTCACTGTGCTAGGGGGGCTTCCTTTGGAACATTGTTCAAAGCAGACCTGCGGTGCGGGGGAGGGACACTCCTCCCCACCCGGTACATACTCACTGGCAGTGGAGAGGCAAAGTTCTTTCAAGTCCTGCCTAGGGCACTGGACACAGCTGCATCACTGCCTTGCTGGAAAAATGACCTTGGCCATTAGCTTGAGTGCTTGGTAGTCGTTTCCATATGAATAGCACAGTCTAGGAAGATTTTAGGTTTGAAGACAAAACAATCAATGCCAACAGTTTCACTAACCTTCCAACCACTGCAATCTACTTGCTGACTAAAGTTTACTTGTTCTCAGGCCATCATAATTACATAAAAATAGATCTCAAGTATGCTTAGAACCAAATTATGTTACCAAATTCCCCACTCCTCCAAAATAATGATTATTTAATGAATTAACACACTGCCCCACTAAATAGTACTGTCACACAACGTTCCACTCAAAGTAGTCATTGTCCCTCTGGCACTAAGAACATTTTTTGATTCCTTTTACTCCATGTATTTTAATTCTTAAACTATCAATAAATTTGTACTTATATCCTGTTTGACTTAATCAACAATAAACATTTTATTATATTTTATTATTTAAATCACAATAAATATTTATCATTGTCAACAATGAGTCATGCACCTTTGTGGGTATTTGGAATATAAAGATAAATGTCTGTTTCTGACCTTAAGGAACCGGCAGACTAGAGGCAGAGACAGATCAATCAAGACAGGACTGGGTGACAGGTGCAGGTTCAGCGGGGACGCAAAGGCAGGTTGGGAAAGGGGTTAGGAGAGGGGAGGTAATAAATAGGCATATTGCAGGTGGAGAAATGGGGTGTGTTTTCTGAGCAAATTCAAAGCACAGAACACTATAAGGTGGTTAGGGAATCTCAGTAGTAGGAGCCAAGGCAGGGTGGGGAGCTAGGTGAAGGGAGAAACAGAACATGAGGAGTAGGCAGAGGTCAGATCTTGCAGTGCCGTTCATGGTTTTCTAGACTTTGTCATGTAGGCAATGGGAAATCAAGGAAGGATTTTTATCTGGGGAAGGATGTGATTCAAGAGACAGAAAAGGATCACTCTGGTACCTGAATAGAACTGGGGTTAGGGAGAGTTTTAATGGATATTTACTCTCAACTACACATTCTCTCTTTTCTTCTATAAAACACTGCTCCCCATGCCCATTCAATAGGGTTTGTGTAGCATGACAGGACTCCCTTCCTGGCTCAGTTGGTCATATGACATGATAAAGGCCAAGGCGAACTGATTCTGGGACTGTGCTGAAGCCTCTAAGAAAGAGGCTGTCTCTTTCGACTGAGATTGCTAGAAGACTAGACCTGAAACTGAGTTGCCAGCGTGATCCACATTGGGAGAGCCTGCCTAAGATGAAGACAAAGGGAGGTAGAGTATAAGGAGGGAATGAGTCAGAACTCTAATGATATTATTTTAGACCCTAGATTGAGCTGTCTCTGATTCTTCTCACTTCTAAGTTATAAGAGCCTATTTAGTTGAGTTCTCTGTCACTTGCAACCAGATGATTCCTAATTGATGCAGTGAGGCAAAGAGATCAGTTAGAAGACTAATAAAATAGTCCAGGTGAGAGATGAGAAGGAGTTCAACTAAGGCAATAGCAGCAGGAATTTTTTAAAAAGGAAAAGTGCGAAAGAAACTAAGGAGTGGAGACCCAGGATTTAGTGACTGATTAAATGTGAAGGTGAGGAGAGTAAGGTAGGTACACAGGACAGTCTCCAGGTTTTTAACTTGACCCCCGTTGCAGTGGCATTCACCAATGCAGGGGATATTTGAGATGAAAAGGTCTGAGGAAGAAAAGAAAGGGTTCGATTTTTGGATGTGATGAATTAGGTCCTCTGGGATATCCATATGGAGATGTACACAGTTGGGTAATGATTCTGGAAGTCAAAAGAGAAGTTTGGATAAGCTTAGGATCTGAAATATCAAATGAGGCTTATGGATTCCTAGAACTCATGACAACTATTAGAAACTCCAAGATATCTAGATAGGAACAATCAATGCATATAAACCAAAAAAAAAAAAAAAAGCTTCCTTTTTGAGTTTCTTCTCAAAAAGGAAACAATTTACAGTAGTCTTCCCTTATCTGCGGGGGATACATTCCAAGACCCCCAGTGAGCACCCAAACCATGAACAGTACCAAACCCTATGCATACTAATTTTTTTTCTATACATGCATGCACTTTATGGCTTCTGTTTGGCATATGCAAGTTGCCAGCATTACTACTTTTGTGCTTGGGATCATTATTAAGTATAATAAAGATTACTTGGACACAAGGACTGATACCTCAACAGTCGATATCATAACTAAGTGACTCGTAGCTCATTCAGTGTGGATATGCTGAATAAATAAATGATTCACTTCCCAAGCAGGACAGAGCAGGACTGAGTGAGATTTCATCATACTACTCCGAAGAGCATACAATTTAAAACTTATGAATTGTTTATTTCTGGAATTTTCCATTTAATGTTTTGGGACTGTGGTTGGTCATGGGTAACTAAAACCAGAGAAAGCAAAACTGCAGATAAGGGGGCACTGCTGCACATTTTTGGCATGATAATTTTTGTTTGTCCAGAACTGTTCAAGATGTTGCTGAATTTTTAACATCTCCTGAAGCTGTGCACTAAATGTTAGAGCACTTCACATCCTTCTGTCAGTGCACCAACTGGAAATGTCCCTGCATAGTTCCAAACAGCCCCTTGGAGAGGCAGTGTCATTCTTGAGGCCCCACGTGAATGCCTCTGACCAGTGTGTGTATCTGCATACTAGCATGTGGGTAGTCCTCTACTACTGTTGCATTCACACAAATTAAAAAGAGGTAGCTTTTCAGTAAATATAGTTGAAAAGCCACACAGTGAACCTAAGTCTGAAGATGTTGAAATCCTTCCTCACTGTGTCATCCTGCCTGTTTTGCTCTTCTCAGAACTTCAATCTTTTCAGGCCACTTAGAAGTTCTCTTTCTAGCCACTCTCATTCCATGTACCACCTGGAATGCATCATTTTTAAATGCAAAAATGACAATACATATAAATGTGTATGACAATGTATTACAACATGCATCTGACTTATGTCTGTTTGCAGGTGAGCATCCATTTACGATTTACTTGACACCACTTCTAATTTGGGAGAAAGGTTTAGTATTATTCAAAGCAATCAATATGGCAGCATGCTTTAAAAGTGAGATTCTGAAGAGATCCAAGATGGCTGCAGGGTAGCTGGAAGCTCCGTCCACTTGCTCCCAGACCCAGACCAGTTTTGCAGCTAAACCACAGAGCAATCAACTTGAAAATCCAGCAGAGAGTGAGCGAGAGCATGTGTGAGTGAGTGTGGATGCGGATAAAAAGGCAGGGATTGCGCGGGAGTGGGCAAGAGCCTGCCTGCCTGCAGGGCATTCAGGAGCGGGTGGCCTGGGCTCACCTAGTGGAGCAACTGCCGCTACTGCTTTCCATACTTATGGCTGCACAGATCCGGGGCGCCTGCACATGGGCACAGGAGCTGTGAGCTCCAGGGGCAGAGAGGGACAGCTGGGGAGGTGCTGGCTGCAGAAACAGCGTGGCAGGAGCAGACCCACCAGAGGCTGAGAATCTCTGAAGGAAGCAGGAACAGACCCCACTACAGCCTCATGTTATAGCATTGCGGTGGGACTCTTCCCAACACCATCCGGGACAGATCCAGAGAGAAACTTTACCTAAAACTGTCAGAGGCTCTGGCAGGCAGTGGGCAGCCCTGACCAAGAGACACTCTGTGATTTAGGGGAGGGGGAGCATATGGAGAACAGGCCTCCCATGCCTTGGTGCTGCAGCATGGGGGCCACATAGAAACTTAAAAGGGTAGCTGAGGCAAGACTCAAGATCCAGCCGAGCTCTGGTGCTGCCCTGAGCATGCGCGCATGCCTAGCAACTCTGCTAACAGACCTCAGAAGGATGGACTCGTGCTGAAGGTACTCTGGTACCCAACCCAGCACAGCTGGTGAGCAGGGGCCTGGACAGAGTAGAGAGTTTGGGCCTGAGCCTCCAGTGGGAGAGTGACAGGCTGGGGACTGGACAGCCAAGAGCTGAACATCTGAGATTTGCTGCAGCCATGCAGGTCCCCTCACAGAGAGCCCAACCTCTGCAGATCAGTGAGGCCAGGCTCAGGAGGCACCTGCTGGGTGTGTTTCCACAGGGGAAAAAGAAAAGGCTCTGAAATGGCTACACTGTTCCTCATGCCCTAATCCACTAAAACCAGCAGAGCATTAAGATTAGACGCAGGCACAACAAGGGGGGTTCAGGGCCCAGCCTCAGTGCTTAGAGCTGCTGTCTGCACCAAGCAGGGAAGAGCTGCTCCTTTTACACAGATTGGCCCCTCACAGGAAACAGACAGCTAATTCACCAGAAACCATACATTATAGGAAAGAATCTCAGTTAGACCAAGATGTATGGTGAGGTGATAGGGAAACACTGCCACCATCTTCCCTGAAGACTGCATAGTGCCTCTCAGGGTAGGCCCAGGGTTCCCACCCTCCTGGAAGCACCAGAGGCCTCCTCTGGAGGCAGGTGGAAAAGGTACTGGCAGTCCTCTCAGGTCATTAAATGAACTACTCCCAGGCCCTGGGCTGATGGAAAGCCAGCAGGGCAGAACAGTGGGGACCAGCCAAATCTGAAGGAGACATCCACAGACAGTGGATCACTTGTAGTCTTGAACAGGCTGCCTAGGGGCAGACTATGACACTATCTGACATTACCAGGGGTGGATCCTGAAAGAGAAAACAGTGGTAAACACTGGACTTCAGTGAAACAAATTTCACTGCAGTCTTCATAATTTGCATTATTTTCTCTCCTGCATAGCTTTTTAACATTCATTTCTTTTCCTTCAAGTTTGTGCCTATTATTTCACTAGTTTATATATGTATTAGTTTCAAATCTCATATTTTGCTCCTCTCTTAATTCGTTTTACATTCTTCCTCCTTCCTCCCCTCCTTCTTCCTCCCCTCCTTCTTCCTCTTCTCCTTCTCCTCCTCCTCCACCTCCTCCTCCTCCTCCTCCTGCT
>VMDR010019554.1:0-18246 GCA_007922815.1 Macrotus californicus | reverse complement strand
AGGCTGAGGAAATGGTGTGCCTCCACCTTCAATTTTAACTGCATACACTGCATATTATTAAATGAACTTAATGAGAGCATTCCTCTCTAGAATTACTTAATATTTGGAGATTACTACTTAATGAAATATCTTATCATTGTCCAAATAATTGATGACCTTTCAAATAGAAACCATATGTAAATACAGGGACAGGAAGTTAGTTAGTTTTTGTTTGTTTTTTTTTTTTTTGGTATGGGCAAAAACATAAAAAAGAGAGAAAGCATGTATCATGGTGTAGAGAAAAGAACGAAAGGCTAAGAAATGGTCAAATGTTTCCAATTCCTGGCTGGTGAGCTTTAGATTACCCGTTATTTTGCCATCATATGTACCACTGTATTTGCTCTTCAGAATGTCACTGTCACTGTACCATAGATGGTGGCTAGTGCTGTCACTCAGAGCACCGGTGTGTTGAGTGGTGATTGAGAATTTAGTTGGTGGTTGAACACTTGTGAACCAACAGCAATCATCTCATTAAAAATACAAAGATCAGCACCTGTGTATTCTAGTACCATACTTCATAGTCCTCATAGCAAGGGCATCTAATACCAGGGAGATATTTTCAGGAATGTAGTCAGCTTCCTGGAAACACAAAGCTAAAAAGTTTTAAAAAACCTTTCAAGGATCAGACATTGACTAGATTATCAGGCTCCATGGCCTCATTTTATTGCTGAGTAAAATGGAAGCTCGGAGAGGTTACTCAGGGATTGGAACCTGGGACTTCTGTAAAGCTCTTTCTACTGTACCAATCTTGCCCAGAGAGCCTCAGAAAGCACATTTATATCTATCCTCTTCAATCAGTATTCAAGTTACGTTACATCTTATTGTTAATATGAGCACCGGCTGTTAAGTGGTGGTGATAGTCACCATGTCAACTGACAGGAAAGTCAGGGAGGGTACTTGCTGAAAAATAACTCACACCCCACATGCTTGGGAAGTTCGGTTGAACTGAGGCTCGAAAGTGGAGAGGAAATTGGGGGTGAGGTGCAGGGTGAGGGGTGTAAGGCAATGTGGGGGTGGGACCCAAGAGCAGATGAGAACATTTCTGGAAAAGACAGCTAGAGGAGGGACTTGAAGAGAAATTAATAGAAATTGATGTGACCTTGAAGAAAAATTTAATGTTTGACTTAAAAAAACATAACTCTTGCCTGTCCTCCTTACAACAGGGGCCAAGTTTAAGATTTAGCATTTCATCTCAGTTCATATTGTGTTATTAGGACGAGGCAAGGAGAACGCCTTATAAACACGATACTCCACTAGGAAATGTCTAGACAGCTAATTTTGTTCTTTCCCTCCTCTTCTTTCCAATCGTCCACACCTTGAATGTGGGAAAGAGACTTAAGTCTTCAAACAATAGGCCAAATAAATGTCTTTTACATTCTAGAAGGAAAAAAAAATGACTCTCAAGGGCTCAGTAAACTGGCTGTCAGTCGGCCCGGCAGGGCCACAGTACTTTTTCGTTCCCTGGACTCCTCCTGGTCCCCACAGAATCACTCCACTGACCCTGGAAAACAGCTCTGTAACATTCTGGGGGCTTTTATCTTTTACAGTGAATTACTGTATCTAGTGCAAATCTCCTCCAGGGCTCAGAGAGATCTCAGCAAGCAAGGAAGATGGAACTGCTCACATCGGGAATAAACGGGGACTTTGAAGATAAGGTAAACTGTGCTTTCTTGTTGACAAAATAATCTGAAGCTTTTGTTGTGTGTTTCCATAAAAGGCTTCCCAGGCATAAATCAATATGGCAGCACCAACTCTTCGAGAATAAGAAATGATAAGTATAGTTTTCAGCACCCCGTAACCACTCATTACATTTATTTCCCAGTTTTCTTTGTTATTCCTTTCCTGTTCAAATCTGAGCCAGCACATTTTTGGCTTCCCAGCTGAAGTAGGAGGCACTGCCAATCAGCAGGAAATATAATACAGATAAGATTCATATAAACTCTTTTGAACTGGTAAAATAGCTGGATGGGAAATGGATGTTAAATTGTTTACATTTGGCACGAGAAGAAAACGTTCCATTTTTAAACTCCAAGCCTCTGCACCTTTGTAAATGAAAACAAATCACATGGGTCCTGTCGTGTTTCACTCTGTAAAAGCCATCAGGAGACTGATAAAAGCTTTTGTAAATCACTAACTTTATCTGGGACTTGCTCAGAAGGGTCATTGCCCAGATTAAAATGATGTGGCCCTTGCCCGGGGTCTTTGGCAAAAAACTGTGCAGCAACAACAAGCTCCCAGCATGCTCTGAGGGGCACTCTACAAACAGTGGCAAGTGGGGTCCAGAAAGCTTTGAGGGAGATGCCTATGAATTCTTACTTTCCAACTTAGGTCTTTCCAAAACCTTATGAAACTGAGCTGTTATGAAGGATACAAATGTGTAGTGGTTTGAAGATATCGGCACTGTGAAAAGCTTTCATCTTGGCAAACACTGGTGTGCCTAGCTAGGTTCAAATAATAAAGAAAAAATGATTTTTAAAAATGAACTGTGGAATTCCATGAAACAGAATGATAAATTTCCCTTTTATCTGAATTTTTGCACATTTCAACAATTTGCTCTCATGTCATTTAAGTATAGTCTAGACATCAAATGATGTCAAAATTGCTCAGAATGTATTTAATAATTAAGTGAAATGAATTACAAAGCTAAATTGGAGACAGCTGACTGGGCAGTAGCCTTCGGTGCCTTGTCACTGTGGCCCCCTCATGCGATCAACCTGTGTTGTTACCATGTCACGGTCAAATATATTGTGGGATCCACCACATGGACCAAGGGAAAGAGACAGCAGCACTGTGGTTCTTCAGGCTGGCCTCATAGTTACATAGTGGCCTGAGCTGTACATTAATAGTAAAATCATCTGATCCTTATTATCAGAACAATGCTGACCTTGGAAAGAAACAGATAGGAGGAAGCTCAGTGCATTCTATGCATCCTTTTGGAACCCTTACAACCGTTGTGAGCAGGCTTTCTGCCGTTCATCCACCAGATAAGGGAAACTCTGAAATCCAGTCAGGAGTTTGTGGTGAAAGCTAATGCTGATAGCTATCTTCATCCACCTCGACCTCTCATTTATATTCAAGCAATTCAATAATGTATACATCAGAAGATTATTTTCCTCCAAATTGGTGCCGGTCTAATTTCCTGAGATTTCAAAACGGCGAAGCTTGTGCAGGCAGGGCGGAGACATGAGAGCACCCTCTATAAAGTACCTTCCTTTTAGCCATTCTCCTGCCATGCTGGATCTGAAGACTCATTTCAGAAGATGACTCATTGGCAAGATGAGAACCAGTTCCCCAGTCTCTACTTGGTTTTGTAATCATTTCAGAAAGGAGGTTGGAGGCCAAACACTTGTCTCTCTCTGCTGCTTATTGAGCTTCTTCTAGCTAGCACCCCACAGATTTCAAACAAGTGCCGAGCAAGGAGCAAAGTCTAGGAATCAGGACACAATGGGTGTCTGGCTTTCTGAGTGATCCTGAAAGAACACTTTGAAGTCAATAGGCTCAACATGAAAATCAAAAAGAAGTCTGCGGAATGCATGGAAAAGTGAGAATCATTTTCTATAAAGTGAACTTCACTGCATTCCCCAGTGACTCAGGTGCTGTCGGCAGCCTTCAGGTTTGCTGCTACTGCCACTGCCGCTATCTGTTGCTGAGATGAAAGAGTCTGGTATTACAGTAAAATAATAATAGTGTGACTGTCCAAATTAGATGGCATTAATGACACATCATTTTAAATATTCAGAGAAGTTAGCACATATTCATAAACTAGCAGTTTTGTTCAATACTTGAACAAGTTTTCTAGCTGAATTGAACACAACTTTCTATTAACACCAATGTTTTGTATTCACTGCACATGAACAAAAGTAATAAACAAACTGAACTGCCATTGAAATTCAAGACAAAGAAATCACCAGGCATGTTGAGGAGATGCAGATACTATGAAAGGCTTATTTTTACAGTGATGAGAAATGAAACCACACTTCCATTAAGGCTTGGAGGGTTTCCTGGAAACAAAGAATCAGGGCTCAGTAAATAACAGCTCGGAAAATGTTGGTGGTGTTATTGGGGTGAATGGGTGAATTAGTGCCTATCCAGAATTTGCAGATGGCTCTCTCAGGAGCAACAGCAACAAGTAAACACTTGGGGTTTTAATCAAATTATTAACAAACAAGCCTCAGTGGGAAAGCTCATTAATAATAATGCACCTGAGATCCCCAGTGTTGATGTAATGTAGTCCAACTAATTGCTGGGCAGTGGCGGGTCAAGGAAAGCACTGGGGATGCACGGATACCCCTTTTCTAATCAGTTATGTTATTTTAGTGAAACAGAGGCTCCTCTCCAGTGGTAGACATTAGGACATGTGATGACGGAATCAATAGAGCATCATCACAACACTGCCGTACTAATGACACATGGCATTGAGTTTAATGAAGGTGACTGGATAACAGGTGCTTGCCTGATGAGGTGATGGCTTCTAGTAATCAGGCTAAATGTACTGAGGCTAGTTTGGGGCCTTCTCCTGATAACTAGTTTACAGCTGCTATTAGATGAGCATCCAGTTATACAACATCAATATCCTTTCAATCTGACTTGAATGTTGCAGTAGAATGTTGCTTCTGAAGTTTGTCCTTTAATTCTTCAAAGTTTATGTCTCTGGGATAGTTTTGGACTGTCTTAGTTTGGGCTCTACCAGAAGCAGACCTGAGGCGAGGATATGATTACAAGTAGATTATTTGGAAAGCAATGCCAGATAGGGTTCCAGATTTAGCAGAACAGCAATCTTCCCTTATCCTCAGGGGATACATTCCAAGAACCCCAGTGGATGTCTGAAACTATGGTTAATACCAAATGCTATATCTGTAACAGGGAATATAGAAGTCCCCAGAGTGGGGAAGTCTCCCACTAACATGGCTTGGGAGAGAGAGAAGCAGAGGACAACCATTGAGAGTCACTTTGCATATAAATAACAGCTGGCTAGCTTCATAGATATATTAAGTAGCTGAGGCAGATGCTTGGAGCCAAGGAGATGGACTTGACTTTGACTCCTGAGGTAGCCAGAGGGACTTGCTGCACCTATGGGAGAGCAGGAAGTCCGTTCCCCTACATCAGGGGGTCAAGCCTGCCTAGACTAACAATGGCAGCCAAGAAAGGCAGAAGAGACTAGAGCACTGGCAGAGGTAGCTGACTGTGGGAGGAGTCGGAAATGGGGTTATGGAGGAGGATCAGGGTAAGGGTTTAAACTCAAGTGGGGCAGCCGTGTGGGGTCTCTGGACCATGTGGCTTGGGAGTGGTCTTGGCCACATGACTTAGAAAAAAGAGGAAAAGTGGGATGTAGTTTACAGTGAGGAAGGAGGCCAGGTGGCTTGGGGAGCTGCAAAGGACTTCCTTGCAAGATCCTATCCTCCTACACCTGTATTTTACCTGGACTATTAAGACTTGTGCCTTTCCTGAGTTTCACCATGATCCAGAGTAACACAGAACATGCTTTCCTGGACTATTATATGGAGGCTGATGGCAATGTATTCCAAATCCTGCACAGATAAGGAAATGGGAAACTTTTGGGACTTCTGGCTTATAGCATGGTGGGGAGCATGGGAAGTGCTCAGTCTCGTGGGAAAGGAGGGCTCCAAGCTGAGGTGCTCTGAGTTCCCCCCAAATTGGGATGTTGTAAATAAAGATCTGCTCCTTCCAGCATTAATTGTTGGGTCTTTCACCAAGGTGCTATGCGGACGGGCCTCCGTCTGCTCACTTACAGTTTTGGTGAGCTCTGTAACATATGTACTATGTTTTTCCTGTACATGATAAAGTTTAACTTATAATTAGGCACAGTTATAGATTAACAACAAAGACTAAAAATAAAATAGAACAATTATCATACTATACTATAATAAAAGTTATGTAAATGTGATCTCTCCCTCCCTCTCATTCTCCAGTAATATTTATATTTTTCAGCCCAAGCCTATTCCTAAATCTGTGTAAGCATCCCTTACTTGTAGTAAATGGCTTGGTTTTCCTCATTTCAAAGGATCCCTTGCTGAAGTCTTCATAGGCTCAGTGCTTTCTAGGGCAACATGTCACTGTCAGTTGAAACACGTTTTCTGTTCATGTCTTCCACACACAATTTAGTGCCTTTTCCATCTTAACAAAGCACACATTAGGCACTGTGGCCAGAAGATTTACAGCTTGAAGTCTGACAACAAAACTAACATGAATTTCTTTTTCCTTCTTCACAATTTCATGGATAGAAGATTCGTTCTTATTATAGAGCTTAGCAAGATCAGCATACAATTTTTTTCCTTCTTTAAGTAAAGAACTTTCACCTATTTACTGAAAAGAAGCTCTTTACAGCTTCTCTTTGGCATATTCATATTGCCAGCATCACTACTTAGGGCCATTATCAAGTAAAATAAGGATTACTTGGACACAAGCACTGTGATACCACAACAGCAGATCTGATAACAAAGAGAATGACTAAGTGACTAACAGGCGGGTAGTGGATGCAACATGGTGATGCTGGACAAAGGGGTGATTCATATTCCGGGCAGGACGGAGTAGGACAGCATGAGATTTGATCACGCTGCTCAGAATCGCACACAATTTAAAACTTATGAATTGTTTAATTCTGGAATTTTCCATTTAATATTTTCAAACTGTGTTGACTGCAGGTAACTGAAACTGTGGAAAGCAAAACCACAGTTCAGGGGAACTACTGAAAAATTCAGAAGCTCAGCTACATTTGAATTTCAAGTAACCAAGAAAATGTTTTAGTATAAGTTATATCCCGTGCAACATTTGGGACATACTTAACTAAAAAAAAATGTTACTGTTTATAAGAAATTCAAGTGTAGTTGGGCATCCTGTGTTTTACCCAGCAACCCCAATCCCAGGAAGCTAAGAGAGTAGGGGCATGGCCAGGCAAAGGAAGGAAACCAACGCCGGCTCCATTACTTAGCAAGTGTGGACAACTGTAGCTCTCTCTGGGACTTTGGTAAACTGTGTAGAATTTAGAGTTGTCTTATCTGGATACAAAGGAGTCTCGGGCACATATCCACAGCCTCCTTCCATTGTTTATTAAGGGTTGATCCTGGGGGCATAAGTCCCCCCACCCCTTCTGTTTGCCCTGCATAAGGGTGGGGAGAGCACCCTGTCCTGCAGTCATAGAAAGCCCTTGGCAGAGAGTTGCGGGTGCTTACAGCAGGAAGCCCTTGGCAAGTACTGAAATCCTAAGTACCAAGTGGTATGGGCAGTGCCTCGTTTGGTGACTGTGGGCAAGTCATGGCACCTCTTCATGTCTAAATCCTCAACTTTTTACCTTTCCTCCTGGAAGCTCTCTCCTGAGGACAGTGAGTCACTGATACCGTCTCTAGGAGAAGCTTCACATTTTCCCAGCAGGAGCAGAAGGTGGGTTTGGTGTTCACCATTTCCCCATGCCGTCATTCCTCCAGCATCTTTTTAAAACTCTGCTTCTGTGAGAGACATGCTGTCTGGTTGTCACTTCATTAGTGAGCTTGTCACAGGGCTCAGTCTTCTATCACACCTCACATCCTAATATCCTCCCATGTGACACCCACACCTGCATGGATGTGTCCCCTGATGCCCAGGGCTCCTCCTCTGCAGACCTTTGCCTCGACTTCACTTCAGCCATCTCTTCCTTTAGACACACACTGCACTGTGTCATCAAGAACTGCTCCCCTGCCAAGTATAAATTCACATGCTGACCCCCACCAATTCTTGTCTTTCAGTCCTCTTAGTGAGTCACATTCTTCTTTAGATTTGATCTTTGACCCTGCTGAGACTCACACTACCTTGAACCCCTCCACCAGTCTCACTCAGACTTCACCGTTTTTCCTTTGCAGGTGAGACTGCGTGGTTTATGTCTCTGAACTCACTCTTTGCCTGTGATTATTTTAACACTCCAGCCTAGCAAAACCCTCACTCTCAGTCATATGTCTTTCCATTTCCTCTGTTTCTACACCTTGGCAGTGGATTCCTGCTGGTCAACATCACAGAACTATGGGAAATTATGCCTCTAAAAGGTCGCGATCTCTAGTCTTCACTGGCCCCTCAATGCTCTTGGCAATCCTATTATTTTTTTCTAAGGTGTTCTCACTCTCTGGTTCTTCCTAGCAGCTATTTCAAATTTGCTTTAGTTTTCTCAGTCCTTCTACCTCCCTCACACAGCCTTCCCTGCTGGTATTTCCCCATCTGATTTTTCTTTCTCACTCCTAAGATGTGATTGTGTTGCAGTTTCCTGCTACGCACGCACCCACTCACCCACCCAAACACACACAAAAAAACCATTGGATGAGAATTCTCTCAGATTCTTGCCATGGAAATTATACATGTTTCCACTCTCCTCCTCCTCCTTCTTTTCTGCTTTTGTTTTTTGGACACAGTGGAAAATCAGTTCTGTGTTCGTTACATCAGTCTCTCCTGGTCTTCTCCCAGCTGCTTTGGTCACTCCCTCTGGGAAGCCTGGTTGGTTCGCTGCCTTCACCTGTACCCCAGTCTAGGTTAGGTGTCCCACTCATGCCCTCCCATGGCACCTCCTTGCCTTGCACTGAGGGCACTGTAACATGGTAGTCACCCACCAGTCCCTAGCCATAAATGTAAGGACAAATAAGGTAATAATTCTGTCTGGTTTATGTTTGTAAATTCCTAGTTGTAAGCTCAGTAGGTATTTAAAAAGTATTTGTTGAATAAGTAAATAAAAAATGAAAGGAAAAATGAGTTGGCTTTGTATATTTTCCCATGCTCCTTAGAGGTGAGTATTTTTGTTTTCAAGCATTACATTTCAATAAGTCTTGTTAAATCTACAGAGATTGTGAGTACCATAGCTATGTTTTCTAAATACTTAAATCAATCAGTTTAGTCAATAAAATGTCTAATTATTGGACACTATGCCTATTTGATGAATTTGAAAGGTCAATTCAATTAGAATGAAGAGTTCCTACGGCTTCACCTACACTCAGTTGGCGTTAGATTTCAGGAGGAATTATAGTGCTTCAGCAATGGAATCATTAAGAAACTAAATGAAGAAGAGATGCAACTATTGATATAAGCATCAACGTTCCTTCAGTACTTTCTCATCAGACTTCTCCTATCAGTCATAACAAATGAAAATTACTACTAAAGATGTGGGTGCTTTGTTATTCCTTAGTGTACATGTATTTCAAAATATAAGTTAGTTTCTCGACCACCATCTTCTTCCTTCTATGTAAGAGTCCTCACTAAACAATCTCAATATATCTACAATTTCTACCCGGAAATTTCAGTAGAAGAGTATGAGTTCTTCTACTTCACTGAGAATACGAATTCAATTTTAGTCATCAGGCACCCGGAAAAAAATCAACACATTTTGGTGATTTTTTTTCTTTTATTCAATAAATGCATTCATAATTTCTATGAGCAATTTCTAGCCCAAATCATCAGTTACAGCTCAATCCAGAATTTCATTTTGTTGGGATCCCTGTTGTTGCAGAACCTTGCCAGCGGTGTTCTGGAACTGCTGTGGGGTTCGATTGCTCACCACCAAGAAGCATAAGTTCCAAGGCAAGAGACTAGTAAAAAAGGAAAAGGGTTGTTTATTTAAAGGTATACAGATTTAGAATAATGGCAGATTTCTGCCATTAAGTCCTGTTTCCTTTTAAAAATACCTATAAACAAATAGTCCTGCCTTCCTCCACCAAACCAGGCCAGCTTCAGAATACGCCACTCAGAGGTACTGTCTTTCAGAAAAGCAGAGGTCTGCAGCTCAGTATTCCCAGTCACAGTTCAGCTCCAAGCATGTCTCAAGAGTCTTGGGGGCCAGGCTGGTCCCTGTAGTACCATCAGCTCTGCCACCATCTTCTGCAGGCAGACTTCCAGAGAGACCTTCCAACCTTGTGGCAGCCTCTTCTGCAGATCTTCCTGAACACCTCCTGGGCAGACCCACAGACAGACCTATAGGCAGACCTCTTGATTTCTAGACCTCGTGGCAGCCAGCCCTAATTTAAATGTTCAGTTTAGAACTTCCTGTGTGATCTAATATCTGGTTCTTCCTATGGTTCATTAGTGCCCACCATTTTTGTCAGCTCCCCAGTGTCTTTGACCCTCTTTTGGCTGCCATCTTTAGTCAGGGCAAGAGTTCCCAGCAACACAGAGGCATCTGGGCAGGGCATCCACCTCCCTGGCTATGTCAAAAGTCACTGTAGGTTCTCACAGTTGTGTATACAATTTGCTCTGGGCAGCACTCTTCTTCCCTTCAGGAAAGCAGGGCTGTTAATTTCCCTTTGTTATGCAATGTATCTTGTGTCTGTGTGTTTTATTTTCTATTTTTTTAATTATTTTATTGTTGTTCAAGTACAGTTGTCTGCTAAACCAGGCGATGAAAGACAAATACCATATGATCTCACCTTTAAGTGGAACCTAATCAACAAAACAAACAAGCAAGCAAAATATAACCAGAGACATTGAAAGTGAGAACACTCTGACAGTAACCAGAGGGGAGGTGGGAGCGGATAATGGGGTGGAGGGAGGGAGAAGGGTTTTCAGGAACATCTATAAAGGACACATGAACAAAACCAAGGTTGGGGGTGGAATGTATCTTAAAGGCTGTACCTTCCTCTGGATCTTCCCTTCCCTCAATCCTGCCCATAGGGGTTGTGAGGGTGTTCCCTATTACCGGGGGACCCATGATCTACACTCCATTACACTATGATTTCTTTTTTTTTTCTTTCATTACACTATGATTTCATTAGCAGTTACAAATCTCATAATTGATGATGGCTTAAGATACCTTGAAACACATTATATTGGTCCCTAAATTGCAAGATCAAAAAGATTTGGATAAGAGTAAAACATATCAGTGTCTAAGGCCAAATATAGAGTCAAAATACAGGTAATTTTAGTATCTGTCTCAATGGTGCTTCCTTATGATCAAAATTTTATATGCCGTCATTCTTTCTGTGATCCCATAGAGCACTGCTATTAGCCTCTCACTAATTAATACTAATGGTCAGGAGGTGTGTAAAATTCCAGAGGGAAAAAGAATTTCAAAGTATTTGATAAAAAACTACTTGAACACACTTTTATTTTCATTTAGTTGTTCACGAAACTATGGATTTTTCCCTTGTTCCTTCTGTGCCTCACCTTCTCTAGCTTCCCATCTTCAATTTTCCCCCTTCTAGTTTGGAATAAATAGAAACAAGATCCTGCAGTGAGCTCAGTGTCAAGACAGTATGTCAAGCATTAATGTGACCTGCTCAATGAAGCCAGGCTGCACTGGGGAAAATAGCTCACATCAGGATGAGCATGCAAAGCATGAGTAATGAAGAGCTGATCGTATTTCTTGATTTTCTTTAATTTTATATCCCCATATAACTACCCACAATATTGAGAGATTAAAAACTTGCCAAATTACGCTTATAATTGAGATTTTTAAGAAGAGGGCAAAGGTCAAAAATTGTATCCAATTCAAAAATTGTATCTAACATTCGGGATAAGAAATTCAGCAGCGAATTTACCTCTGAGCTCCCTGGAAACTAGTACTAAAAGCAAACTCAGTGTGTTATATATTCCTCAATATTTGAATTTAAATTTAAAGATGTTTAGAAGGTGTGGGTACATGGTAGTAAATTCTGAAAGAAACACGTCAGGGATCGTGAATTGTTATAGAAGGGACATTGATGCCGGTGAAAAACGCCTTGTCAAAAACAATGGAACATCATCATGTTCTTTCATTTGTTTGTTAGAACATTTTCTTTGCATTTTGAAGATTTTTTTAAAAATAGGCTCTTGTACAGAATCAGAAGGAGAAGGAGCATATAGATTTCACACTTACTTCCTCCCCCCTGAACATTTCTTTTTGCTGCATGGTGGTCAAAAGCAATCTAGACATAGCTCTTAATGGAGGTATTGGGGGTGCTATTCATCACCTCAACACACTGCTTTAGTCCATAAAATTCCTAGAGACAGAGCTATCTTTATGAGCCATCACACAGTTTTAGTAGGACATTTGAGGTTGGACGAAGTCCATGTTTGGCTGCTTATATTAAACTGTCATTCCAAAATTGGGTGCGTTTCAACAGGGCTGGCATGGAACACACTCATTCTTGCTATTACCAAGCCAATGGACCCAGACCTGTCTCTGTGTTTCCATGTCATTCCCCCCCACCCCTGCCTCATTGTTCATCCATGGTTAATGGCACTAAAGCTGGCTCAGTAAAAAAAAAATGAGTACCTGAAGAATTTGGCCACTGCAATCTAAATTCAAAGGTTTTATAAACCAATGCATGTAAATAAGGACAATCTTTATTCAAAAGGTTTCCCCACAGAATACTTTGGTTTGATCTCATTTTTGGTTTTGATTTTGGCTCTGTGGTTTAGGCTAGAATGAGGTAGAAGTTCCAGGATGTGCTGTGAAAGGCCAGAATAAGGCCTTCAATAACTGAAACCTCAAGAGAGAATCTTTTCAACCACATCTTCCCTTATTTTTCAAAGGCTGACATGAGCCAGTCTTAACTCCAGTGACTGATGGAGCTATAAATCCTGCTTTATTAAGCATATGCCCAGTGGTTGCTGACGACCAGCCAGCCACTGAGCTCTGGCCTGCCACCTCTTCCCAGCAGGCCTCTTTTTATGTCCATGTCACACCGCCAGATGGGTTTGCAATTCACAAGCCTCTATAGCTGTTCATCTAATTATGCTCCAGCCCAGCTGAGGTCAAAGTCTACCACAGCCAGTTATGCTCTGGTTTGAGTAAAATGAGTCAGCATCTTCAAAATGGAGGTAACAGAAACAATTTCACATAATTAGCAGTTGGTGTGACTACTGCTGAGAAGCAACAATGCCTCCCTTACTAACCTTCATTTATCAATTTATGGATGGCTCCAAAATCTCCAATTCCAGTTGTTATCCTCCTTCAGCTGAGTAGTAGAGAATTTTCCTTCAATGTTCTGCTGTCAGCTTCACATTAACACAAGAAAATGCAAACTCATCATTCTTCCTGGCAACCAGCTCTATCTCCTGATGGTGCCTCCTTCCTTTTTTTCTTTCAAGAACTAAATCAGACTTGGGTGAATTCCCTTTCTAGTCTGCTCTCTAGAAATAGGAGTGTGAATGACCCTAATTCTGCCTGCAATTCTAGGGTAAGATAGTCCCTTAATGTTAGTTTGGCCAAAAAGTTTGTTTAGTTTTTTCCACAAAATAAAATATATATTTTTCATTTTCACCAATAACGTTACTGATTTGGATATTTTGAGAATGTTGGCTGTCTCACACATGGTATAACGTTGATTGTTCTCAATTAGTGTCTTGATTTGATTGCTATCAACTTCAACTGGTCTACCCGACTGTGGAGCATCATCCAGCAAGAAATCTCCGGCCTGAAACTTTACCAACCACCTTTGACTTCAATCAGTCACAGCACCTTCTCCACAAAGTGCACAAATCTTTTTTGCATTTCAGTTGTGTTTTTACCTTTCTTGAAATACTAAAGCATAATATGCCAAAAGTGTGGCTTATTTTCTTCCATCTTCAATATTAAAATAGCCATTTTGAAAATTCACCAGTTTTGATAAGATTTTTTAAGCTGCCATAATACAATCCAACAAAATAGTTTCAAATGAAGTCAAAACTAAGTGCTACTAGAGCCATCGTACAGAAAGAAACAAATGAACTTTTTGAACAACCCAATATTATAGAATGAAACCTCTCAGCAACTTCCTCTTTGAAGCAGAGGGTTTCCTCAGAATTCAGCAGAACCAGACAAGTACATTTAGCCTCACTGACAGAGTCATGTTCTGTTTCCATACACAATCCCTGTCCCCATGTAATTAAAAATAAAAACAGTATTAGTTTCATATATATATATGTGTACATCTTTATATACATATATACACGTATATATATACACATATACATGCTGTTATGTAAGAAATCCTATAGTGTTCTTTTTTCCAGTGACTAACACTTCCACATATTTTTCAAAAATTAATTTCCATACTTGTTTATTTTTTTTCCTTAGTGCTTCTCCAAATTTGCAGACGCTCTAAGAAGACACTTCAGCTTCTGAGGTGCCCTGATTAATGGTATCAGTGGTTCCTTACTGCTGCTCATCCGCACCTCTTGTGATCTTGCGCCTGAATCCTGGCCTCCCCTGCTCACCAGACTCTCCTTGTTTGCTGCTGGTCTGGGTCAGGATCTTAGAGTCCATTCCAAATTTCCTGCCCTTGACCATTGGTCTGGGCAGACTGTGTCTTTCCCTTCAGTGACGGAACCCTCCTGGCCTCCAGCAGGATGATTTCTTTCCAAGCCACAGCTTTACTCATACCTGAAGTATCCAAGTTCACCTCAGGTCCAGACTGTTTATCTAGCTCATTGCTGACTAAGCTCCAGGGTCTTTCCAGAATTCTCTGGTTCTGGACCACTGCTCTTCTTCTCAGTGTCTCCTTGACTCTGCAGGATCCAACAAATGGTTCCCATCTCTGACTACCTCCACTGCCTGCTGCTTCTTGACGTCCTTGCTTTAAACCTGGGAGTCATGTTTGATATCGTTCCTCCCCTGTCCAGAATAACTTGCACAATATTTGGGCTCTCATATTATTGCTAGAGATCATTGTTACCATATGAGGCTCTTGTTTTAATTAATTTTGACACAATTACTGGATTAATCTTCTGGAAAATACCTCTTTAATTGTAAGAACTTACAGTTCAAGTACATGTCTACACTCCTTTTTCTTGACAAAATAAACTCTGAAATCCAAACATGGAATTTTATAAATAGGCCCACACTTATCTTTTCAACCAATATTTTACCTGTCCTGTTTACCTTACTCAACTGGTCAACATGCCATCCCCCAAACACACCTCAAACATCTCTCTGTACCCCTCAGCTTGCTCATACCACTCTTCTTTTCTAATATACCTTCATGCCTCTGGCAGGGTGGCTTTGAGTAAGCCAGATAACCCATTAAGAGCTTTAGAGTGTTCACTGTAAAATGAGGTTATAAGATTAGATGAATCCTAAAATCCTTTCCAGCTTAGACTTCCATGATTCAGAGGTATCATTCTATCCTATCCACACCATCCGAGCCCTCCAAGTTGTCAGTAAAACCATCTGTGTCCACCTCAAACCCACAGTGAGCACCTCTTCTTCTGACTCTAATTTTGCCCTTTCTCCCACTATCCATCTGGCTCATAAACACATACATCCTTGTGTGACTGTCTGACTTGGTGTGTGTCTCTTTTCTGTTTATATCCTGAATCATGGGATGCATGTATCTCACCATCACCTTATAGTGGTGAGTGTCCAATCATTATCTATTGATGGATGTTGAATGAATCAAGTCCTTAGTGAAAGTTCCTGGAAAAATAAATTAGAGACATGGGTATCACAGGGGGCCTCATTAAATGTACTCTCACTGGTCTAATTGCATTTAATTAAGTCCCCTGGGAAATAATCGCCCCTTAGGCCATGTCATCCAAGGTCAATGTGACTTATTTTAATCAGAACATCTCCTAGGGGTGATGAAGCAATTGCATAGCATTTGGACTTGTATCCATGACTTGGTTGTGGCATTATTTTAATTTTGTGTCTCAAATGGCTGAATTCTAAAGTGTAGGAAGAAGGCTTTGTAAATTAGGCCAAAGAACATTCATTAAGACCTGCTTACACAGTCATTCCAGATTTCCTCACAGCTCAGTCCCCTTGTTGTGGGCTTTCTTTTCAGACGCCCTGGACCCACGGCAGATGACATAATGACTCGGGAAAGTAACTGTGAGAGGCAACTGAAAGTTAAAGTGATGTAGTGTTTTTAATAAGTATGATTTTGCTGTTTTATCTAGAAATGTTAAAGTAAAATAAATTATCGTGTGCTAGCTTTAAGTAATCACTGTGGCATTAGCCTCTGGACATGTTAACCAAAAGCTAATAAATAAAATAGATTAATAGTTAGGTTTTACTTTTTGGATACATTTTTAATCATTACAATTATAGGCTATTTCTTGAATCTACAAACATCTGATCTATAATTCCAAGTGGAGTTCATGATCAAAGAAAATGGTTGCAGGTATCATGGAGCAACTTTTGTTCATTTTGTCGTTTAAGTCTTGGAGAAATGTTTAGGTTGATGTATAGGTTTTTCACAGCTATGTATCATTTACTCAAAAAATATTTTTATGTAGAAGTGAACTTTGTTGTCATTATCTAGAGTTATTGTAGAGGCACTATACTACTCATTGAACAACAAAATAAAAAAATTCTGAACAATATTGAAAATCATGGATACTATTTCTTTTTATTTAGTGTAGATGTGAGAGAGGGCATTGGGAGGGTTATGGATAGTTTGGGAAAGATGAATGGTATAGAAAGGGGAAAAAACATTAGATCCAGGCCAGCAGCTGGGGCTTTCTCCCAGTTGTATCCTTACTGTGCTCTGTAACCTTATGCTCATCATTTGATGTCTCTGTACCCTAATTTCTTCAACTGTACTATGGTTAATAATAACTGTTCTACTTCATTTATAGAGTAAGAACTTTAGAGTTCTTAAAATGATCACTGGCGATAATTTTTAAAAGACAGAAAGTTACATGGCTATACATATTTACCTTATTAGCATTACTTTTTTTCCTAGGAGCATTGAGAACTGTCCTTTGAGCCACTTGGAAATAGCTTATCTCAACCTCATTTTATCCATTGAGGATCAAAATCTAGTCATTTGGCATAAAAGGGTAATGACAACTAGGAGCTATAAGGACTGTGTAATCACTGGCTGGAGCTCCCATGATGCCTACTATCAAAAACATATTAAGTTTATAACATATTGTAGACACTCACAAAAGAGATAGGGCACATGAAATTCACTGGCTTTTATCAAGAGCTATATTTAAATATAAACAGCCTTGTCACCTAGCTTCCTTGATGCGGTTCTCACACTGTTCTAGGAATGGGAAGAGTCCAATTCCTACTGAAAGAGCCATTCTCTTTGTGCGACCGCTATCTCTGGACTGCCTCAATAGTACAAGAAAAATGAAAGTAAGCCACAAGTAGAAATTAAGTATAAGAATTAGAGATTTCAACCTTGGAGTAAAATCTAAAAAATATGAGGGTACAGCACAGTAAACACTAGGCGTAACTTAAAGGTCTGAATTAATCTTGGAACGACTCTAGAGAACAGCTACTGATTTCAAATAATAGTACTATGGTTGGTCTGGTAATTGAGCCAAAAAAGCGCTGAAGCAATGCAATGAAGAACCATGGTTCTGTGGTTGGCTGGCTAATCCCTGGTCAGTCGGTTAGGTTGGTGGGGGTGGATGAAATCAAGTACCTCTGATGTGAATGGTGGGAATATGCACTAGATGGTTTCCAAGAGCCTTTTGGAGATCTGCAACTCTGTACTTTGCATTACAGAGGTATCGGTATCGTGTAATATACAAAGTTGCCCCCCACACTCATCTTTGGTTGACGTAGCCCCTTCAAAGCCATCACCCTGAATCTTTACTGGTGAAAAATTAAATATATAATATTTATATAAATAATATATTTTCCCCCTCTTTGTCCCAAGGTTCTGGTATTGATATAGGCTTTGCATGTAGAAGGCATTTGACAGATGCCAATTACCATAAGAAAAAGTTTCAGTTTCCAAATAAGACATGTTTGTCGGCAATAGAGAAAGGCAGGCTCTGTGTATTGGGGGGATGAAGGCTGAGGAGGATGGTGGGAAAAGAGTGGTCCTTGTCAATAGATAAACAGTGTTTGCAATCCTAGCTTTCCCCATGCACTTGGCCCCTCAGAGACTTTTTCCTCCGCTTTCCAAAAGAAAACCCCTGCTGATCCCATGGGAGCACTGCAGGGAGGGAAAAATTGCCAGGGAAGTAAGAATGGGGTCGACAAAGGTGAGCAGGTACTCCATAGATCAGCTTAGCAGTCTTCAGAAACTATGGGCTTTTGAGCCCCCAGAGGTGGTAGATTGTATGTGATTTGATTGTGAGCAGAAAGGCTTACTAAAAGTTTTAAAATCAAAGTTGGAGCTGACAAGAAGATTCAGGATTCCAAATACCACCTCTTTACCTTTCATCCCCACCCTGACGTGAGAAACTGGCAACCCCCTTCTCCCTCTTTTCTCTGTGCCAGTTGCTCTCCAAAGCAAGAGTACTTACTAGTCCTTCCCTAAGTGAATCCAGGTTTTAGGAGACCTGAAACTTAGGACATTTTGGAAGCCCTAAAGAAGG
>VMDR010019552.1:0-18245 GCA_007922815.1 Macrotus californicus | reverse complement strand
TGGCTATCTCTTCGTCGCTTAGTTGTATTTTTTCTGGAGCTTTGATCTGTTCTCTCATTTGGGCCATTTTTGTTGTCTTGGCGCGCCTGTTACGTAGTAAGGGGCGGAGCCTTAGGTGTTCACCAGGACGGGGCGGCCATGTCGCTGCGTTGTGACGCTGTTTGTGGGGGAGGGGTCCGAGAGGGAACAATGGCGGCCGTTCTGCTCCCTGCTGGTTACCAGTCACTTTCCACACCACCCACCGTCCAACGGGGCCCCCCTGGTGCTGGCTCTGGCGCTGATCCCCGGTGGGAGGGTCGTGCACGCTCCAGGACCCTGTGGGTCTCTCCAACGAGCTCTCTCGTGAGGCCGGGTGTTTCTCCCGCTGCCGCCGCCTCAACCCCCACAGGAGTTTTCAATCAGAGGCTTTGAGGCTTCACCTCCCGGCGCCGGAACTCTGGGCCGCGGGGTCCGTCCCGCTCCCGAGCCGTTCCTCCCCGTTTATCCTCACGAGGGAGTGGGACGCCTGGGCCGCAGCCGCGCCTTTCCCGGATCCGCCAGCCGCTGCCCCGCCACGTGAGTCCTCTCTGCTCCTCCTACCGGTCTGGATGTATGTTTCTTAGTTTCTTGGTTGTCGGACTTCCATACGGTTCGATTTTCTGTCAGTTCTGGTTGTTTTTTCTTTTAAAATTTGTTGTTGTCCGTCTTTTGGTTGGGCGAGGAGGCACAGGGTGTCTACCTACACCTCCATCTTGGCCGGAAGTCCTGAGCTTATACTGTAATGTTTATTTCTTCTTGGTGGATTGTTCCCTTAAGTATTAAGAAGTGACCTTCTGGGTCTCTTTTGGTGGATCTTCTTTGGTAGTCTTTTTGTCCAATATGAATATTGCTATGCCGGCTTTTTTTTCCTGTCCATTTGCCTGGAATATTTGTTTCCAGTCCTTCACTTTTAGTCTGTGAAGGTCTTTTGTTCTGAGGTGGGTCTCTTGCAGGCAGCATATGTGTAGGTCATGTTTTCTTTCCATTCAGCTATTCTTTGTCGTTTGGTTGATGCATTTAATCCATTTACACTGAAGGTTATTATTGATAGGTACTTACTCATTGACATTTTTTTGTTCCAGTGTTCTTCTCTCTATCACTGTGTTTCTTCCTGTTCTTAAAGCAGAGCCTTTAACATCTCTTGCAGAGCTGGTTTGGAGGTGGTATATTCTTTGAGGCTTCTTTTGTCCGAGAAGCTCTTTATTTGGCCTTCCATTTTAATTGAGAGCTTTGCTGGATAGAGAAGTCTTGGTTGCAAGCCTCTGGTTCTCATTACTTGGAATATTTCTTACCATTCCCTTCTGGCTTGGAGCTTTTCCATTGAGAAGTCAGGTACTAGTGTTATCGTGGCTCCCTTGTATGTTACTTCCTTTTACTCCCTTGCTGCCTTTAAGATTCTCTGTCTTGGAATTTTGCCATTTTAATTATATGTCTTGAACTGGACCTCCTGGGGTTCTTCTTCATTGGGACTCTCTGTGCTTCCTGGATTTGTGTGACTTTTTCTCTCTTCAAATTCGGGAAGTTTTCTATCATTACTTTTTCAAACACATTTTCTGTCCCTTGCTCTTCTTCTCCTTCTGGTATACCTATTATACGGATATTGCGTTTTATGTTGTCCTGCATTTCCTTTAATCCCTCTTCGTTCTTTCTGAGCCTCTTTTCCTTTTCTTGATCTTTCTGGGTGTTTTTTTCTACCTTGTCCTCCAGCTCGTTGATCCTTTCCTCTGCTTCATCGAGCCTGCTTTTGATTCCTTCCACTGTGTTCTTCAGTTCAGATATTGTATTCTTCATTTCCTCTTGGCCTTTGTTGACATTTTCTGTTTCCTTTCTGATGTTGATATAGTTTGCAATGAGTTCATTGTAGTTTCCCTGTAGTTTTTGGTAATTGTCTGTGAGCTCATTGAGCTTCCTCATAACCATTGCTTTGAACTTAATATCCAATAGTTGACTTGCCTCTGTTTCATTTATCATTGTTTCTGAGGCTTGCTACTTTCCTTTCATTTGGGGATTTTTTCTTTGTCTGCCCATGGTTTGTGAGACTCTTCTTGTTAGCCTCTGCTTTTTTAATTGGTCTGTTCTGACTCCCTGGGTTTATGGTGTGAACTTCTGTGGTAGAAGCCCTGTGAGATTCAGTGGTGCAGTCTCCTTGATCTCCTGAGCTCACTGGTCTTGGGCTGTCATTTATGTTGGCTCTCTGTATGTCTTTGGGTTTTGATTGTCTTTGGGTGTTTCTTTGGTGAGTCCCTCCCTCCAGCTGGTTAACTGAGTGTCCCTGTGTCCCCCTTGTTGTTTATTCTATTGTGCAGGTGTGGGCAGGTTGTGTTGAAGCTGGTTCTTCTGTATATACAAGATTTTGAGGATTCTTTTTTGTTCTTGTTCAGTTGTTTGTTCTGGGTAATTTCTCTACCAATTGGTTATGTTTCTAGATTGGTCCTGGGTTGAGTTAGTGTGGCTTCCACTCCCTCCCTCACCTTCTTCTGTTGTTATATGTTTTTGGTTCCTTTGTTGGTGAGTTTCCTCTTCCAGCAGGTGTACTGGTGTCCATAGTCCCCACCTAGTCTTTTCTTGTGATCAGTTGGATGGGAAATCATACCTGTTCTGATAGATGTATAGTAATATTTTCTTTGGTTTTAATTTGCATTTTTTAATGGCTAATGATACTGAATACCTTTTATTGTTCGTATTTTCCATCAGTACATCCTCTTCAATGAAATCTCTCCTTTTCTTTTGCCCATTTTCCGGTTGACTTGGTTGTTTATTCTACTGTTGAGCTTTGAAAGTTTTATATGTGTGTGTGTATATATTTTATGTATATATTAGTATATGTATTGTAGATAGTAGACCTTTATTGGGTATGTAGTTTGCACATATTTTTTTGTCTCTAGGTTGTCTTTTTATCCTCTTCACATGGGGATAACAAAAAATGCTCAACAAAAGAAATTTAATTTTACTGAGTTCTATTTTACCAGTTATTCATTATATGGATCATGCTTTTATGGTTAAGTCTACTTTTTGCCTATCTCCAGATCCCAAAGAATTTTTTCTTTTTTTTTTCTTAAAAGTTCTAATGTTTTACACTTATGCATGATTCATTTTATGTTTATTTTTGTTTAAGGTATGAAACTTTAGTTGAGGTTCATAATATATCAACATGTATCTGTTCCAGTACCATTTGTTTGGAAAGGTTACCTTTCCTCCATTGAATTGCTTTCATGTCTTTGACAAAAATCAACTGAGTATATTTGTGTAGGTCTATGTTGGGTTCTCTGTTCTATTCCATTATATATCCCTTCTTCAGTATCACATAGTGTTTATAGCTGTATAATAAATCTTGAAGATGAATAGATTCATTCTTTCTACCTTTCTTCTTCAAAATGGTTTTGGCTATTCTAATTATATTGCTTTTGTACATAAATTTTAGAATAATCTTTTTTGTGTCTGTAAATATTAGTGATAGGGTATTGAGAAGGATTGGGTTAAACTTGTATATCATAGGGAGAATTTAAATCTTTTTTTTGCACAGAAAGTGGTTTATTGCTTTTAGAACAAAATAAGATGCTCTCAGAACTATAAGAAGTACTTTTAGAACTTTTCTAAACACTATTTTGTTAACTGAAGTAGACACTTCAATATACAAAACTTTCCAGAGGCAAGGGCCTGAGGTGGATGGCACAGCTCACAACTGTGTGCACACCGAGCTGTCCCATCCAATGCAGCTAACTGCTTAGAAGTAGGGCTTGCGCTTGCGGCCAGTGTACAGAGTGTCGGGTCTGACTTCCTTGCCCTGACGTCTGCGGCGCTCCTTCTTCTCCAGCACCCACTCACGGCTCTTTCTCACCGCTCCGCTGTTCCTCACCACCCCACTCCTTGCAGTCCTATATGGGACCCTTTTATTCATGAATGTGGATTCCCTGGCCGCTTCTTCATCCTTAACTTCATTCAAGCCCTTTGGAATAAAGGTCGATGGTCCAGAAAACAAACAGAGGTAGAACTTCTTTGCTTTGGCACTGTTGGGGTAGTCCACCACCACACCACCAGTGAAGCCAGCCTTAATGGCCTGGGTTGTAATCAGCTCCAACTGCTCTGAGTTCTCAGGGTACAGCTGCAGAACAGCTCGGGCTCCCCGGACTAGCACAGAATAAAGAGAAGTGAAAAAGCAGTACAGGCGCTTGGCAGGGATGTCAGACTTCTTGTTAGCATTACAGAGCCACTGCACAGCAGAAATGCTGATACAGCCATCAGAGGAGCCCGGTTTGAAGGGGATGCCCTGGCCCATGTCCCCCAGAAGCAGGTCTCCTTGTGCTTCTCGGTCCACGGCTGCATCCAGCATGGCGGGGCTGATGTCGATGCCCACCCAGTGGTGCCCCTCATCCGTGAGGTAATCTCCACTCAGCCCAGTTCCACAGCCAATATCCAACAGGTAACAGGGCTTATCGTCAGGCAGGTAAAGGAGCTCCAGTGCTCGCTCTGCCATCTTAGTCTGGATATCAATCATCCTAGAGTTGCGCAAGTATTTCCGGGCTTCATTCTTGTCATAAAACAGCTCTGGGGGCCCCCCGTGTTCCAGGCTGCGTCCGCCGCTCGCCATCTCTTCACCTCAGCAGCTCAAGTGTCGGGAGAATTTAAATCTTTACCACGTTGAGTCTACCAATTCATGGACACAGTATATCTCTCCATTTTTTTTTTTTTATCTTTGAATTTCTTCATCAATGAAGAAATATCCTCATTGGATATTATCCTGTTTTTAACATATATATCCTGTACATGTATTTTTAGGTTTATACCTGAGTATTTATTTTTGACAGATTATAAATGATACTGTATCTTAATTTCAGTGCCATTCCTAGAATATAGAAATACAATTGATTTTTTTAATTCTCACCCAAGAATATAGTTTTTAAAAATTGATTTTTAGAGAGGAAGGGGGAGAGAGAGAGAAACATCAGTTGGCTACCTCCTGTATATACCCCATCTGGGGATTGAACCCCAAACCTAGGTATGTGCCTTGACTGGGAATCAAACCTGCAGCCTTTTGCTGTATAGGACTATGCTCCAATCAACTGAGCTACCAGGCCAGGGTGATTTTCATATTTTATCTTGTATTTCTCCTTATCTTTATTGTCACTTTCATTGTAATAATTTTCACCTTCATTTTGTTTTTTAATTAAATCTATAGGGGTAACATTGGTTAATAACATTATATGTAAGTTCCAAGTGTACAATTCTATAATACATCATTTGGATATTGCATTGTGTATTTAGCACACAAAGTCTAGTCTTCTTCTGTCACCATATACTTGATCCCCTTTACCTTCCTTATGTCCTAACCCCCTTCTTCTATGGTAACCACCATACTGTTGTCTGTCTATGAGTTTATTTTGTTTCTTGGTTTTACTTTGTTTTACATCACACATACAAGTGAAATCATATAGTTGTTTTCCTTTTCTGACTTATTTTGCTTGGCATGACACTCTCAAGATCCATCCATATTGTCACAAATGGCAACATTTCATCCTTTTTATGGCTGAGTAGTATTTCATTGTATATATGTACTATGCCTTCTTTATCCAATCAGCCATTGAAGGACACTTAGGTTGTTTCCCTGTCTTGGCTACTATAAATAATGCTGCATTGAATGTGGGAGTACATATATCTTAATGAATAAATGTTTTCAAATTTTGGGGGTAGTTACCTAGAAGAGGGATTACTGGGTGATAAGGTGCCTCTATTCTTAATTTTTTGAAGAACCTCCATACTGTTTTCCATAGTAGCTGTACCAGTTTACATTCCCACTTAGCATGGATTCCTTTTTCTCCACATTCTCTCCAACACATGTTATTTCTTGTTTTATTGGTAATAGCCATTCCAGTGTGAGGTGGTATCTCATTGTGATTTTGATTTGCATTTTTTCCTTATAGCCAGTTAATTTGAGCATCTTTTTATATATCTGTTGGCCATGTGTATGTCTTTTTGGGGAAAAGTGTTCAGGTCCTCTGCCCATTTTAAATTGGATTATTTGTTTTTTTTTATTGTTGAGTTGTATGAGTTTTTTAATATATTTTGTTTTTATTTCTTTTATTTCTCTTTTACTTTTTTAAAGATTTTATTTATTTATTTTTAGACAGAGGGGAAGGGAGAGAGAAAGAGAGGGAGAGACACATCAGTGTGTGCTTGCCTCTCTCATGTACCTCCTACTGGGGACCTGGCCTGCAACCTAGGTCCTGAGTGGCAATTGAACCAGCAACCCTTTGGTTCGCAGGCCGACACTCAATCCACTGAACCACCCCAGCCAGGGCTAAATTTTTTTAAATTACAGTTTACATTCAATATTATTTTCAGGTGTACAACATATTGGTTAGACAATCATTTAATTTACAAAGTGTTCTCCCTGCTATTTCCAGTACCCTAGTGGTATGATACATACTTATTAACATTACAGTATTATTGCCTATATTTCCTATGCTGTACTTTATATACTGGGTCGGCCAGATAGTTTGTTCAATTTTCCGTAATGGCTCTAGTAGTGCTTAGTTGTCTTTAACTTCATTTGAAACAATTTTGTTAGATTTTATTGTGACAGCTGTCATATCAGCATGCGTTTTTTAAAAAAAACTTATCAAAATTGGTGAATTTTTGTGTAGCCATTTTAATATTGAAGGTGGAGGAAGATAAGCAACATTTTTGGCATTTATGCTTTATTATTTCAGGAAAGGTAAAAACACAACTGAAATGCAAAAAAAGATTTGTGCAGTGTATGGAAAAGGTGCTATGACTGTTCGGATATATTAAAAGTGATTTGCAAAGTTTTGTGCTGCAGATTTCTCGCTGGAAAATGCTCCACGGTCAGGCAGACCAGTTGAACTTGATAAGTGATCAAATCAAGACATTAATTGGGAACAGTCAATGTTATACCATGCAGGAGATAGCCAACATACTCAAAATATCCAAATGAAGATCAGTTAATAATTTGCACCAGTTTGCTTATGTTAATTGTTTTGATGTTTGGGTCCCATGTAAGCCAAAAAACCCTTCTTGACTGTATACCACATGCGATTCTCCACTTCAATGTAACAGAAATGTTTCATTTTTAAAACAAATTGTGATAGGAATGAAAAGTAAATACTTTATAATACTGCGGAATGGAAGAGATCATGGAGCAAGCGAAATGAACCACCACCAACAGCACCAAAGGCCAATTTTCATCCTAAGAAGGTGATGTGTATATGGGGGAATGGAAGTGAGTCTTCTGTCATTAACTCCTTCTGGAAAACCAAACAAATCCAACAAGCACTGCTCCCAATTAGACCATCTGAAAGCAGCACTTGACAAAAAGCATCTGGAATTAATTAGTCAACAGAAAATGCATAATCTTCCCTCAGGGTAAGACAAGACCTCACGTTTCTTTGATGACCAGGCAAATACTGTTACGGCTTGTTTGGGAAGTTTTGATTTGTCTGTCATATTCATTAGGCATTGTACCTTTAGATTTCCATTTATTTTGGTCTTTACAAAATTCTCTTAATGGAAAACATTTCAATTAATTCCCTGGAAGACTGCAAAAGGCACCTAGGACAGTTCTTTGATCAAAAAGATAAAAGTTTTAGGAAGATGGAATTATGAAGTTGCCTGAAAGATGTCAAAAGGTAGTGGAACAAAATGGTGAATACGTTGTTCAGTAAAGTTATTTGTGAAAATGAAAAATGTTTTCTGTTTTTACTTTGGACAAATGTTTTGGCCAACCCAATATATTTTGGACATAACCCCCTTATCGGAGGTATCATTTGGAAATATTAATTGCCTTTTTGTTTTGTTGATGGTTTCTTTTGCTGTACAGAAGCTTTTTATTTTGATATAGCCACATTCATTTTTCTGCCCTAACCTTTGGGGTCAAGTTCACAAAACGTCTCTGAAACCAAGATCTGTAAGTTTAGTACCTGCGTTTTCTTCTGTGTATTTTATTATTTCAGGTCTTGTATTTAATCCATATTGTTAATTTTTGTGTATGGTGTCAGCATAGCAGTCTAGTTTTAATTCCTCTATAACACCATTTATTGAAGAGGCTTTCCTTTCTTTGTTGTATGTTTTTGCTTCTTTGTCAAAAAACTACTTGCCTATATACAGGTGAGTTTATTTCTGGGCTCTCAATTCTGTTCCATTGGTTTGTGTGTCTGTTTTTCTGCCAATACCATACTGTTTTTATTATTGTATATGTGTGGTATAATTTGAAGTCAGGGAGTGTAATAATTCCAGCTTTCTTCTTTTTTTCCCCCTGTATTGATTTGGCTATTTGGGGTCTTTGTGATTCCATACAAACTTGATGATATTTTGTTCTATTTCTCTGAAAAATGCCATTTGGAATTTTGATAGGGATTGCATTAAATTTGTATATTGCTTTAGGTAATAGAGCCATTTTAACTATGTTGATTCTTCCAGTCCATGAACAAGGAATGTCTTTCCATGTCTTTGTGTTTCCTTCACTTTCAACAATGTCTTATTATTTTTAATGTAGAGGTCCTTTATTTCTGGATGCCATTTGCTTGGAGTGTTATCCTCTACCCCTTCACTTTGAATCTTTGGTTGTAGCTGAGATGGGTCTCTTGAAGGCAGCACATAGTTGGGTCTGGTTTTTTAATCCATCTGACTACGCTGTGTCTTTTAATTGGTGAGTTCATTCCATTTCCATATAGGGTGATTATTGACATATGAAAACTTCCTGTAGCCATTTTGTATTTTGTTTTCTGTTTGTTCTCTGTCTTCATTGTTTCTTTTTCCTTGTGTTTCTGCTGTTTTAGTTTGGTGGTATTCTATGATATTTTTCCTTTTGTTTCCCCCTTGTTTATGTTACCTGTCTCAGTTATAAATTTTTGTGTGTGTGGTTACCATCAATTAGTTTAGTTCATCCTTTTGTCTCCTCACCCTTTATGTTTCAATTGTTACATTATTCCTTTTTATGCTGTGCATTCATTTTCAAATTGTAGGAGATATAGTCATTTAAGTGATTTAACCCCTTTAACTTTTATTTTTAAGTGATTAATACCCTATTGTGAGAAAGAGTTGCAATTTCTTGCTTCTCTTTGTCATCTTACAGTTTTGTATCCTTTTGTCATTTTGTTTTGTTAAAAGAACTCCTTTCAGCATTTCTTGCTTGTAGGTTTTGTAGTAAATTCTTTCATCTTTTGTTTGAAATTTTTAAAAAAGATACAATTCCTTTATTTCTCCTTCATATCAAAAGTATAAATATGATGAGTGTATTTGGGGGGGGCTGGTGATTTCTCTCTTTCAATATTTGAATATTTGATTCCCTCTTCTCCTATCTTGTGGTGTTTCTGCTGAAAAATCTGATGATATTCTAATGGGGTTTCCTTTACTAGATCTGTCCAGAAGGTATCTAGCCATGTAATACAAAAAATGAAGACATTTATTGAAGACGATACAAGATTCAAGAAAAAATGTACGTAGGATGATGATGCCTCAGCCCCCTTCAAAGTAGGCACCTTGGGACCTCACACAGTTTTCCCAGTCACCATCATCTGCCCCTTCATATTTTCCTGAATCTCATCAATGGTCTGAAATCTCTTCCCTTCAAAGTGATCTTAGTTTTGGGAAAAGCCAGAAATTGTGGGGCACCAAATCTGGGCTGTAGGAGGGCTGAGTCATGTGGGTGATTTGATGCTCACCAAAAAACTCTGCTGGATACGTGATAAAGCTGCCAATCACCAGATGCCCACAGCAGCGGCCTTCTGAATCATCTGAATAGTTTCTGTGGAGGAATGTTCAAGCTTAATGCAAAATTTGATGCGGATGTGTCACTATATTCAGTCATTTTGAATGCCGTGACCACACAGTACACACTCCATTCAACGATATCTACCACCCTCATTGACTAGTAAAGTCATCATTGTTCACACATACACATTCCAGGCCTGTCTCCTTGGCTGCCAAGTTACATCACTGTTGTGCAAAACGATCTCATTATATTAATAATGGCTCATTTTTTCCAAACAGACCTTGTATAATCTAATCTTTTCCGTGGTTGCCTTGAGAATTCTTTCTTTTTCATTAATTTTTGACAGCTTAATCTACTGTGCCTTGGAGAAGGTCTTTTTGCATTGAGATAACTAGGTATTCTGTTAGCTTCTTGAATTTGATGGTCCAGCTCTTTTCATAGGTTTAGGAAGTTCTCATCTTTCATTTGTATAGTCTCTGTTCCCTTCTCCCTCTATTCTTCTGGTATTCCCATTATTCTTATATTTCTCTTTATAGTGGATTCAGAATGTTATTGTAGAGTTTTGTTGTTGTTGTTGATTTGTTTATTTTACTTTCAGTTTTCTCTCTTCTGCCATCTGAGCCATTTCCATATTTCTGTTTTGAAGATCAGTAATTCTTCCATTTGGTCTACTCTATTTCCTAAATTCTCTAAGTCATTCTTCATTTCATTTATTGGGTTCTTCAGGTCCAGAATTTCTGTTTGGTTTTTGTCATGTCCGTCTCTTTGGTAAAGTTCACCTTTTGTTTGTTGATTTTATTTCTGAGCTCCCTGTGTAATTGAACAAAAACAAATTTTCAGCTTCCTGTCTGCGTAAAAGCCAAACAAATGAGACAGATGCTAGGGCAAGAGGAAAGAGGTTTTACTCAGGTGCTGCACAACCTGGGAGAATGGTGGATTCCTGTCACATACACTATCTTCTCTTTCTGCCATGGAAAAAGTACAAATGTCCTCAGCAAGGCCACGACAAAAGCCATTGTCATTGTTCTGGGCCATTTTAAGGTTCAGTTGTTTGGAGCCCACAGGCAGCTGCTAAGTGGTCTTAGTCCCCATCCAGGTAGCATAGCTTATTCCTGGCTGCTGTCCATTTCAGGCTTTTTTTCTGGAGCCTGCACAGCCATGTGCCAAGTGGCTGCCAGAGCTACATGGTCACATGCTATAGCGTGAGAGAACATGCACGCAAGTACATCATCAGGTGGGCAAGAGAGAGAGAAAGACTCCCTCCTGGGGGGAATGGGGCATGTGGCTGCTAAGGCCACGTGGCCCATGGAGAGAACAGTCAAGTATACCATATGAGTGCAGGTCATGAGCAAGTGAACTTCTTTTTGTTCCCCTTGGGCTTGGGATCGACCAAGTACTCTCTCAAAATGACCGATCAGCTACCCAAACTTTTGCATACTATAGTTGGGTCCATCTCCCAACCAATTCCTTTTTTCCCTAGACTAGACAGACAGGCCTCTTTGGTTCATCATCTCCCCCTGAGCCATTTTTTACTTCTATCGTGCAAGTGTCTCCTTTCCCCTGGTCCCACCCCCAATCTGGTATAGGAGAGGGCTTTGTCTCCCTATGCAGCTATCTTGCTATCTTTTTGTGTACTAAGGCTCTATCTGTTGATATGTCTAGGTTTCCACATACTCAGTGTAAGGACCTTCACCTGCCTCCATCTTGGCTGATGGGGGAGACTTTCTGGCACTCCAACTGACTTGCTTAAGGTAATATTTGGACTGCCTGAATTTTCTTCTGTCTCATTAGAATTTTTCAGAACTGTAATCTTGAGTTCTTGGTCATTTGACAATCTTCCATGTCTTTACACTTATATTCTGGAGATTTTAAATTTTCTTTCTGAACTCCCTTGTTACCTTGTTATTTATTCATGGTACTTTGATGGATTATTTCTCAGCCTGAGCATTTGAAGGATTGAAATCTTTTTTTAGTACATGCTGCTTTTAACCTTTTAGCAGGTAAGTAAAGGTCTTTCTTTTATTTTCCATTAGATGGTGCTGTAGGATAAGTTTTTGTTTTCTCTTACCTGCTCTACTGGGACTTCTGGGATCACTGTGGGGCATTGTCACCTCAGCAGTGGAAAATGCCCACCTTCTTCAAGGAGGTGAGTGTCGTCCCCTCTATGGCTGGGTTGCCTGGGTCTTTGGGCATAACCCCTGTGGTGGGGTATGTGAGTGATGAGGTCCAGGGCCTGTGAATTTCCAGTTCTACTAGAAACTGCCAGCCACCCATCACTATTTGATAAGTGTCAGCTGTCTCTACCCACCTGCATCGATGGGTAGGGGAGGGCTAGGCGGGGACAGTTTGCGCATCTGTGGTTTTGTTTTTTCCCACTAGGTTTAGCCACAATGAGTACAGGCCACTCTGAACAGAATGTTGTTTCTGCCTCTTCCTAACCTGCCTCTCCTGCTGCCAAGTCTGTTGGAGAAAGGAGGCTATGGAAAGAGGGGCAGCTTTCATGTCTGGGCATTTTTTTCCCGGTTGATGTTAGCTGCTCCACCATACCCTTTGCACTGCTTCTTTACCCCTGTCTCTGGACTCAGCTTCAGTGTGTACTAGCCACTCAGACCAGAATGCTGCCTCTGTCCCTCCATTCTGTTGAGGGGAAGTTGTAACCTGATCCTCTACTGCTACCATGGCAAGCACCAGACTGGTCAGACTGCGTCTTCAGGTCTGTCCTTCCCACATCCTGCCTCCCTTGCTCACTCCAATATGCACACCTTCAGATGTCTCAATGCATAGATCTCTCAGACTTGTTTGTATGTTGAGCAGGGAATCCTTTGTTGAATTTTATATGTCCAACTTGTAAGTTTAAGGGGAGAAAACAGGAGGTTTTCTCACTCCACCATGATCTTGACATCACTCCACCTTCATTTCTTCTTTATTAAAAATTTGTTTGGGGCCTGTCCAGGTAGCTTAGCTGCTTAGAGTGTCATCCTAATACCCCAAGGTTGTGGGTTTGACCCCAATCAGGGCACATACAAGAATCAACCAATGAATGCATAAATAAGTGGAACAACAAATCAATATCTCTCTTTCTTTCTCTCTCTCAAACCACTTTTTTTAAAGAACCTTTTAAAAAACTTATTTCTTTGTATATTCTGTATCTCTTAAACATTATCTGTTGTGTATTGGATCTTTTGGTTATTCTTGGTTAGATTTCCTTACTGAAATAATCTTTTTCTAATTCTCTCCTGATTTCTAGCACCTTATTTCTGAGTTTTTCTAATTCTGATTTATAATGTTCTTTCACGTATTCTTTCATTTTTTGTGATACAATTTTCATCTGTTTTGTAGGTATGGCAGGTGTTTAACATCAACATTCTACTCTTGCAGGTGTTTAACATCAACGTTCTACAACATTCTACTCTAACAACAACATTCTACTGTGACAAAATTATGTCAATCCCATGACATAAGAAATGGGAGAATTTCTCTTTTTATATTTTATTGATTATGCTATTACAGTTGTCCCATTTTCCCCCCTTTATTCCCCTCCGCCCTGCATACCCCTACCCACCCACATTCCCTTTAGTTCGTGTCCATGGGTCATACATATAAGTTCTTTGGCTTCTGCATTTCCCATACTATTCTTAACCTCCCACTGTCTATTTTCTACCTACCATTTATACTACTTATTCTCTGTACCTTTTGCCCTCTCTCCCCCTCCAATAACCCTCCATGTGATCTCCATTTCTGTGATGCTTCCTGTTCTAGTTGTTTGCTTAGTTTGTTTTTGTTTTTTGTTTTAGGTGTGGTTGTTAATAACTGTGAGTTTGTTTTCATTTTACTGCTCATATTTTTTATCTTCTTTTTCTTAGATAGGTCCCTTGAACATTTCATATAATAAGGGCTTGGTGATGATCAACTCCTTTAACTTGACCTTTGTCTGGGAAGTACTTTATCTGCCCTTCCATTCTAAATGATAGCTTTGCTGGATAGAGTAATCTTGGATGTCAGTCCTTGCCTTTCATGACTTGGAATACTTCTTGCCAGCCCCTTCTTGCCTGTAAGGTTTCTTTTGAGAAATCAGCTGACAGTCTTATGAGAACTCCTTTGTAGGTAACTGTCTCCTTTTCTCTTGCTGCTTTTAAGATTCTCTTCTTTAATCTTGGGTAATATAATTATGATGTGCCTTGGTGTGTTCCTCCTTGGGTCCAACTTCTTTGGGACTCTCTGAGCTTCCTGGGACTCCCTGGAAGTCTATTTCCTTTGCCAGATTGGGGAAGTTCTCCTTCATTATTTTTTCAAATAAGTTTTCAATTTCTTGCTCTTCCTCTTCTCCTTCTGGTACCCCTATGACTCAGATGTTGGAACATTCGATGTCCCAGAGATTCCTCACCCTCTCCTCATTTTTTTGAATTCTTGTTTCTTCATTGTGTTCTGGTTGAATGTTTCTTTCTTCCTTCTGGTCCACACCGTTGATTTGAGTCCCAGTTTCCTTCCCGTCACTGTTGGTTCCCTGTACATTTTCCTTTATTTCACTTAGCATAGCCTTCATTTTTTCCTCTAATTTTTGACCATATTCAACGAATTGTGTGAGCATCCTGATCACCAGTGTTTTGAACTGTGCATCTGATAGGTTGGCTATATCTTCGTCGCTAAGTTGTATTTTTTCTGGAGCTTTGATCTGTTCTTTCATTTCGGCCAATTTTTTTCTTTGTCTTGGCACACCTGTTATGTAGTACGGGGCAGGGCCTTAGGTATTCACCAGGGCAGGGAAACCCATGTTGCGGTGTTGTGATGCTGTATGTGGGGGAGGGGTCCGAGAGGGAACAATGCCTCTTGCTCTACACTCTATTGGTTTTCAGTCACTTCCCCTGCTACCCACAAGCAAATTGAGCCCTTCTGGTGCTGATTCCCAGGTGGGTAGGCTGTGTACATTCTAGGACCCTGTTGGTCTTTCCAATGAACTCTCCTGTGAGGCTGGGAATATCTCCCACTGCTGCCTCAACCCCCACAGATGTTTTCAATCAGAGGTTTGAGGCTTTATTTTCCCACACTGGAACTCTGGGTTGCATGGTCTGTCTCACTCCCCAGTTGTTCCAGAATTGGAAGAATTTCTTATGTCATGGGATTTGATCCCAATCTTTCAATGTTGTTCATTTTATAATAGGTTTTCCTGAGCTTTTCAGAACAATGGATGGGTCAGGATAGATTTTCTAGTTTTAGTACTATATACTACCTTCTTCTGTTGTTTGTTACAAAGTGATCAAGGAATATGGCTTCCTGTATTCTGAGATTTGGCTTTGTCTCACTAACCCACTTTTATTTGGACCCTCTCTTTCCTTTACCTCAGTATGCTTGATTTTCTTACTTTGGAAATCTTCTCTAAGAAGCTTTTTGTCAATTGAGGGCTTTGCCCAGGAAGGGGAACTTCATTATTGAGTCTAGATTCATTATACCTTACAATGTTGGCATGTGCAAAAAATCCTTTCCATTTGCAGCTATTCTTTTTTTTTAAGATTTTATTTATTTATTTTTAGAGAGGGGAAGGGAGGGAGAAAGAAAGGGAGAAACACATTGATGTGTTGTAGCCTCTCTCATACCCCTTACTGGGGACTTGGCCCACAACCCAGGCATGTGCCCTAGACTGGGAATCGAACTGGTGACCCTTTGGTTTAAGGGCCGGCACTCAATCCACTGAGCCTGCACCAGCCAGGGCCATTTGCAGCTATTGTTAAGTAGCCTTTCTAAACTTTATGATTCAAAATTTTGAGCTCTCCTATCCTCAAGCCCTTCAGTTGCTCTATTCTGTCTTTCTGTTTCTTTCTGCATACATGCTGATACCATGTGACTCTATAGTTGGTGAATTAACCAGATTCTGCCTGTATTTGAGGATTCATGGGGAAACCTTGTCATTCATTCTTGTAGATTTTGTCCCCAGGGTTCTGGTCTGGTTGTCCTGGGGACTTTGGCTGGGGTTGGGGGAGCAGAGAATCCAGGAGATTAAAAAATTTGTTGTGGTTTTATTCAAGACAACAAGGATTTGCATTTTTAAAAGAACACTGTGGCTGCATTGTGGAAAGTTGATTCAGTACACAGAAGGAGACAAGTGAGTAGGTTATTGTAGTGATCCTGGTGAGATGATGGTGGCTTAGTCTAGTATAGTCACAATGGGTCTATGTTTGAATTCTATTTTGGTGACTTGTTGGATGTCAAAGAATGAGAGTGTGAGTAGACATGGGTGATTTCCAAGGATTGGGATTTTGCAACCGTTTGGATGATTGTACTGTTTCCTGGTGTTGGGAATGCTTGTGGAAGAGTAGGTGGTATTATACCTGGGAGAGGGGAAAGTTGAGAGGGACCAGGTATGATATCCATAAGCATGCTGAGTTTGAGGCCTTATAACAGTCTATCCTGTACCCCTAAACATAAACATGCCCACATACACATTTTAATCATTCAGGGAGCTTTTCTCTGACCTTCTGATCAGGTCTCCTTCCAATGTAGAACTTGATTATTTGTTTCTTGTTTTACATTTAACATTTATGTTACTGCTTATTGTTACTGTCTTTTCCACTAGCCAGCTGCTGGCAAACTTTTCCTTTTTCCTTTTTAGTATGAGTTTTGTTTGAAAACTCTTCCACTATATTTGTTGTAAAGAGGTTTATTATTATTGTAAAAGAATACACATTTCAGATACTTTGGCTTGGGTCCTGGTTTCTCTGGTATGGTCAGCTGAGGAGGGAAGGACAGACTGTGTGGCTCTACCAGGATGAGAGGCCAAGCTTTACGTCAGGAGTGGTATTAGTCTTCAGGGCAGACCCTTTTAGGTATTCTGAGGTAGGGTTCCAGATAAGAATTTCTTCCGGGTGCTCTATTAGAAGCAGAGGCAGCCCCAAGACTAGGGAGGGTTGTCTTTTTAGGAGCCATAGGAAGAATCCTTATTTTCCAGGCTTAGTCTACATGTCCCTGCTACACATCCATTGGACTGTACACTAGCCAGGCTGCCCTCTCAATTTCTGGACAAATCCTATGTATCTTTGCACATGGCATCCTTCTCTCTGGTAGACTTGTGAGATGTCAACCTTTTCCATGCCTCAGTTGCTTCTTGCCCCTTTAGACCGTAAGCTCCCATGGAATCAGAGGTCACCATTTTTAAGCACTCTGGCAGTGTCTGGCACACAGTAGGGCTAATTAAGTTGACTGGCAACTGCTCCTCTGACACTGCCTGAGGCAAAGTTGACCCTGAACCCTTTACACTGGCTTCTTCTCTCCCCATTCGCTCTCGCACTATGACATGGCAAAGAAGGCCGTCATTCAAGAGCCTGTGAGCGAGTGCTTCCAAGCCTGCTGCCTTTGCTCAGACAGACTCCTCAATCTGTCTACACCTGCATGAGGGCATACTGGCAAACTTTTCTTAAAACTATTTCAGATAGTAAATATTTTAGACTTCAGTAACCAAAAAACAGACTTGAGGGTATTATATAGATACTTAATATCATTTATAATGTAATCACTTAAAAATTTAAAGACCATTTCTACCAGATTTGGCCCCATAGGCTGCAGTTTGCTGACCATTATCCTAGACTTTCTCCTTGTTGCAGGCATGTTGCCTGGTGTATTTTAGATGAATTCAGTACATTTTTGTTGAGTGAATGAATATTGTACTTACAGATTTGGAGCTCAGGTGAGAGGGCTGAACTAAAGATAGTTACTTAGGAGTGGTCATCGAATAGTAATTGAAGGTATGAGAGTAAATGAGTTTACTTGGGAAAATTGTAAAGGGAAGAGAGGGCCTAAGATGGAAACTCTTGCTATGATTTAGAGAGCAGAGTAAGTCATGACTAACTCACTCAGAGGTACTTGTATCATATATAGTAGTCGGTGCCTGCTGCTAACTGACCTAAGCCATTTGGCCATTTACACTCCCATTGTTCTTTTAGGATGAATAGGAGACCTTTAACTATTAGAGATAGGGGAGGATAATATATGTTTTTTAATTAGAATTCATACTAACAGTAAGTTATAATAAGCCATAGACAAAATTCTGCTACTTATATAAACATGTACTAGCAAGCAGTCACAAAAAGTCATATAGCTTATTCTATGAGTTTAGCCCTTTTAGACTCCAGACTACTACCTTGCAATAAAACTTCAGCCATAAGCAGCTACCATAAAGATCTAACTAGGATTAGTTCACAGAATCCTCCAAGTAAGGCTGGCACACATCATCAAAGGGAGGCCTAGACTCAAACACTTCTCTGAAGATAGACTCCAAGGCTTGCCAGATTCTTAAATTTCAAATAGGTAAGATTCAAGATACCTGTGCAAGATTCCTAGTCAGTCCATATATCTTGAATAATTTTATTTCAACAATAAAATACATTGTCAACATCTCTTATACTAAATAATAAACCAGTATCTAAATTCAGATGTTGATATGTGAAGCATTCCCTAACTGGAAGCTAACTCCTGATATGGGTACTTCAAATGCTAACTAACCCCCTCTGAG
>VMDR010019551.1:0-18241 GCA_007922815.1 Macrotus californicus | reverse complement strand
AGGGGAGGGAAGGGGAGAGGAGGGGAGGAGCTTGGCATTCCAGAAGGTCAAAGGCACAGAGCAGAAAGAACAAAGCCATTGGAGGTGAGCAAGTCAATCAGCTTCACCAAAGTGGAAAGCCCAAACTAGGTAACAGTGGGAGAGAAGATTAGAAAGGTAAGATGGGAACAGACTACAAAAGGTCTTGCAGGTCAGACTAAATGATCTGCACTGTATCCTGTGAGTAGCGAATGCCATTAAAAGTGCGTAAGCAAAGAAAAGGCAGCATCAATACCAGGGACTATAACATGAAACCTATTCCTAGGGAGCTCCCACAGTAGGCAAGATTCAAATTCAGTTCTGCCTGGAGACAGGACATAGAGTCTCCCTTGCGATTTCATCTCCACTGAGTTCCTTCTAGTCTAAACATGAACCCCGCACCCAGCTCTCTAGCCTCGCAGGACTGCCAACACCCTTTGCCACTCAGTTCATACCAGTCTGCTTTCCTCCTTCTGCTTGTAGCTCTTGCTGTGGTCCTCCTCACTCTCCTTCTTCCTATCTAAATATTCTCCAAGTGCTTCCCTGCAATGGAAAAGAATAGAGAAACTGATGTTATTTCTAGTACTTAAATTCTAACTTTAAAGTTTCCATGCGACTTCACACTGTATGCAAAAATACATTCTATATGGTTAAAACTCTAGATGTTAAAAAAAACACACAGTCATAAAACACCAGAAGTAAATAGAGGAGGGGGCAAAAGACCAAAGTCAGAAAAAAAGACATTGAAAGATGTTACTTCCTAAAATTTTAAACTTTTATCCTTAAAAGTCAAGAGGTAAACTGGCAAAAGATATCTGACAAAATTATGCCCTCTATTAAATAGGAAAGCCTCCTGCAAATCAATACCCCCAAAAGACAAAATACCAGATAGAAAAACTGGCAAAGCATGTGAACAGGTAAATCAGGGGACAAATGCAAATGGCAAGTGGACACTTGAAAATATGCTCCACTCCGCATATAACCAGAGAAATGAAACGGCAAGCGAGGCATCGTCACTCCCCTACAGGCCAGAAAAGACTGGAAAGGGTGGCAATGCGTGCTTACGCTCACAGGGCCAAGTTAACTCTCCTGATCACTGTCAGAATGTGGTCTGAGCAGATCCGGACCATCGGGCTGTCCCATGGAACATTGCACTTAGACTTCACATCCCGGCTGGCAAGCTGTGGCCGGCAGGACACACAGGACCCACCCATGTTGTATGGTGCGCGAGCGAAGAATACTTTTGACATTTTTTTAATGGTTTAAAAAAAGAAAGATCGGGGTGAATAGACAGAGGACGGAGGATCGTTAGGGCAGAGAAAACACATCATGACACGGCTGCCAAAACCCACAGAACACCAACAGTGAATGGCAGTGTAAACTGGGCTTTGACTGACAGTCATGTGGCAATGAGGCTCATCAGTTGTCACAATCGTACCACTCTGGTGGGGATGTTGACAGTGGGAATGGTGATGTGTATGTGGAGGCAGGAGGTTCAAAAGTTATGGGAAAACTCTGGACACTTGATTTTTCTGGAAACCTAACACTCTCCAAAAGAAGTCTATTAATTTATGGGGGGAAGATCAAAATAGGAAGAAAGTTTTGTGACACAAACATGATATGACATTCACATTTCAGTGGCCACAACTGAAGTTTTGTAGGGACACAGCCGCACCACTTTAAGCCCTTGTGTCCAGTGGCCAGCAGACAAGAAGATAAGCCACCGTCGTCTTGGTGGGGCCGCTGACCCTGGCCAGGAGGGCGGAACGGCGCTGTTACACAGCCAGGGCGTTCAGGAATTCAGGGGATCACGTGGGTGCCTCTCGGTGCCACCCTGTGACAGTCCATTGTGTCTGTGAACGGAGAGGGGCAGCAACCCCGAAAGGAATAAGGCTATGGGTCGCAGGTACTTCGCGATACTTCGTGTGTCACACCAGCAGATAAGCCCCTGAGACCAGCAGAGGTGGCAGCTAAGGCCCCCTGGATAAATACTTGTGGAGGGCAGGCAGGCGGGGCGCGAAGGAGAGATGCATCTCGGAGCGCAGGCCATGGATCGCCTGCATTTCAGCGTCTGGCCCGCAGTGCCCGGTGCACCTGGCTTTCGGTGAAAGTGTTGAAGGGATTATTATTTCTGTCTCTCACTTTACTGGCATGTTCAATGTTTTAATATCCCACTGAGCCTTCTAGAAGAAATGTTTTCTGTCTTATCAAGAAATAAGAAGGAAGTGTGAGAGCACTTAGGGCTCTCGCCCTGGCAGGCGCCCCCTCGGCCACCGCACTGCCCCCCGAGCACCCCTGGGGCTCCGCATCGGGCCGCCCAGCCCCGCTCACCGTCTCCGGGCCTCCAGGCGCGCAGCGATGCGGAGGCGCCGGGCTTGGATCCGCTCCTGAGGGTTTTCGGAATGGATCGAGGGCCCGAGAATCTCAGTGGTTAAGTGTTCCTCCTCATTGTCCTCCAGGACCCCCAGGGCTCCCGACTGGGGATTCATGGCGGGCACCTCTCGGGGCAGCTCCACCAGGACCACCGCCTGGAAGTGGCTGGGTTGCCAACAACAAGCCGTTGCCAGGGAAAAGCAGTCACCTGACCCACCGCTGGAGTTTGCGCGCAGCTCGGGCCCCGCCCACCGTCATTCAGAACGTGGCATCCCAGTTTTGGGCTTGATTCCTCACTCCTACAGTTAGGATGTACTGTCTTGTGCCCCCAGGAAGGCCCAGTCACGTCAGACTGGGAGACCAGAGAGCTGGACCAAGTTGTGGTTCATCGCTTACTGACCCTGATGACTAATTCATCCTTCGTTCATCATCAAATGGGAATTCCTCAAAATCATATCCATCAAAGATCTTTGAGCGCCTCGTTGCCAAGCACCGTGCTAAGGGTACAGGCATTGTCCTTCCGTCATGGAGGGCACAGAAGAATAGGTCCGCTGAGCTTCCTGTCTCTTTGGGAAGTTTGGACTAAAGCATACTGCATCCATCTACTCATCATCCATTCACTTTTGAGCTCCTTTGTTGCGCAAGCGGCAACCCCTCTCCTCTAGAATGTGAAACCCCATGCTATCAGTAACTTTTTACCCAGCAAGGGATTATTGCCTTCTCTAGCCATTCTCGTGGGGCTACAACCTAGAACAATCCCACCACCACCGCCTTACAGAAAGAGGAAAGGGGGAGCACAGGAAAAGAGCTCCAGGGGTGTGGGGGGAGAGGAATAAGTTAGGGTACAGAAGCACAATTAAACTCTCAAGGAAGCACCGCCCCTTGCAAAGGCCATTATTTCCAGGGAGTTTTCTGTGTCTCTGTGTCAACAAAGTAGAGTTCTTATTGAGAATTAAAATGTTTTTAAAAATAAACCGCGTCCCATTTGGCAGGGCCTCGCTCCATTGGCCTGTGTGGGAAACTCGGGCGGGGCCATGGAGCAGTGAGAAAATGCAGGTCCTGGTCCTAGACCTGCCCTGCAACCTTGGCTAAGTCACGGCTGCTTGAAGACTATCTTCTCTATGGTTGGATGGTACGGTCGGCCTCCTCAACTCACAGGCAATTGTGAGGCCAAAGGCAAACCCTGTGTGAGGCAAATGGAGGTTGGGAGGTTTTTTAAGAGATCAACTTTTCCAAGTGTGCAAGTTGTAGAAATATTTAGGAGTGCCAAAATCTTGGAGCAGCCAAGAGTGCCAATGGCTCTGCCTGATCCTTGTCCCGTATCTGGGGGGTGAGAGGTGACATGGGGGTGGGGACAGTGTTTGCTCTTGGGCTTCAGGGCCCTCTGCCAAATTTGTCTCTCCTTTGGCTATAACCTCAAGCGTTCAACTTCCCTGAGAAAGCCTGGGAATCAGAGATAGTGTTCTGACCACGAATTCTGCCAGATCCTGGCCCATGCTCCCTGGCCCATCTGTGAGGAGACGAACAAGTGTGAGCCTGTCTACAGCGGGAAGTAGGCTGCCATGAGAAAAGCAGTGGAAATGAGCTCTTACACAAGAGACTGGTGCCATGTGCGTCCACAAAGGTTGATCAATGAGATGCTTGGCCGAAAGCTGTCCTCAGGTACCATCATCCCAGACAGGTAAGGAATCTGACTCCCTTTTTTTTTCTGTCTGATAGCTGGCAGCTTTTAAGCCTTACTCTTCCCCTTTGCTCCACATCTGGGCAGCTGATTTAAAAAAAAAGCCTATGTGTTCTCTCCTTTGGCACTGGCAGCAGCTTCCAGGGTGAGCTGGGTACCCTCATCCCAGCCCCCACCCCTAGCCACACTAAAGCCCCGAGCTAGTCTCCTTTCCTGGCTCTCTCCAGCCATCTTCCAACCAACTGGAAGGTGGTCTCCCTTGCTTGGTCACAGATAGGCTCAATTATGTAAGTAATAAACCTTTCCACATAGGTATGGGAAAAAAGGCAACTCATGCACTGCCAGAAAGGCACATTTCGGGATAGCCAATACCTGTTCATAGCTTGAACAGTTTAAATATACGCATTGACTAGGCAATTCTACTAAAAAGAAATATCCTAGAAAGACAGAGTCGAGGCTACAGCTCTATGGCATGGAAATCATGTCAGTTTTATCTAGCATGGTCCATACAGTGCCTAGCACATACCTGCCATGTAGTGAGTGCTCCACGAGGGTTTTTCAAAGGAAAGGAATGTACACAGATGTATCTGTGAGCTCACTGCAGTTATTTGTAATATTAACACTGGGTATGACCCAAAACCCACCCATAGAGGAACTGATTAAGCCTCCATGGCATGAAAAACAACGCAGCCAATAAGAATGAGTCTAACCTAGACGGACACCCAGGCTGTGTGAAAGAGGAAGGGAACGCAGCGCAGCGTGCGGCAGATGATCCCAGCTTTATTTGTCACGTAGGCGATACGTACACAGGAAAAATGAGGGAAGAACACAGAGCAGCTGGGGTCTCTGCAGATTAGGGCTGTGGGTGATCTTCATTCTGTACTCAAAAATTTTTTTTACAAAGAACACATAGCACTATTGATGTACTAAAAAATGAAGTCTATTCACGTATTATTTTTTTTAAGGAGTGGTGACAGGAGTCCCTGAGAGGTGGCAGCAGACAAGAGTATGGGGATGAGAGGTTTGGGGGGAGGTGGCATCCACCTTGATAAGTCACTAGCCTCCAGTATTCCAAAAGCAGACTTGCCTTAGAGAAGTGACTTACGATAATAAGCCCATGCAAGGGAAACGTATAGAGAACACACCAAACTAGTTTGAACACGGAACCACAACTAACACACAGGGCACACGTGTGTTTATGCCTGTGACCAGCACATCTCTGTGGCTGACCTACAAAGGGGAGCAAACTATAACTGGGAAGTTTCTTGGTGATGTACAACTGGCTATAAGAAACCCAGGGGGCTGCATGGGTATGACTTGCCACAAAGACTGAACAGACCAAGTCCTTGGGGCATGGCACTCTCATCTCTGGGTAAGTTTTGGGTGATAAAGGCAAACCTTCTGGCTCTGCGGGTTTCCTCTGCTGTGCTACAGGCTGGCCATCCACCTTAAGCTTTTTGGTCTTTTCTCAGAAAAAAGAATGATCTATTGATTTGATTTTAGCATACTAAGTTGAGTCCCGCACTAAACCCCACATCCATTAGGTTACACATGTCACTTTAATTGGGGTTTGGGAATTCATCATTTACGTAGTGTTTTAATTTAATTGATAATGCTATTACAGTTGTCCCAATTTTCCCCTTTTCCGCCCTCCACCCAGCACCCCCTAGTCCCTCAGGCAATCCCCACCCCATTGTTCATGTCCATGGGTCCTGCGTACAAGTTATGGGCTACTCCATGTCATATACTGTGCTTTACATCCCCATGGCTATTCTGTGACTACCTTCTTACCCCCCTCACCTCTTCACCCATCACCCATAAACCCCTCAACCTGGCAACCATCAAAATGCTCTCCATATCCATGATTCTGTTTCTGTTCCTTTTGTTTGCTTAGTTTATTTTTTAGATTCAATTGTGACAGGTACATATTTATTGCCATTTTATTGTTCATAGTTTTCATCTTCTTTTTCTTAAATAAGTTCCTTTACTATTTCATATAATAATGGTTTGGTGATGATGAACTCCTTTAGTTTTTGTTTTTGTTTTTTTTTGGTCTCGGAGGCTCTTTATCCACCCTTTGATTTTAAATGGTACCTTTGCTTGGTAGAGTAATCTTGCCCAGGAAAAGTAGGTCCCTGCTTTTCATGACTTTGAATGTTTCTTGCCAATCCCTTCTAGCCTGCAGTTTCTTTTGAGAAATCAGCTGACAAGACTTATCGGAACCCCCCTGTAGGTAACTGCTTTTCTCTTGCTGCTTTTAAGATTCTTTAATCTTTAACCTTGGGAATTTTTTAAAAAGACTTTATTTACTTATTTCTAAAGAGAGAGGAAGGGAGAAAAAGAGGAAAAGAGACATTGATGTGTGAGAGAAATATAGATCAATTGCCTCTCACACACCCCCAACTGGGGACCTGGCCCGCAACCCAGGCACGTGCCGTGATTGGGAATAGAACTGGCAACCTTTTGGTTTGTAGGCCAGTATTCAACCCACTGAGCCACACCAGGCAGGGCAAACTTTGGCATTTTAAGATGTCTTAGAGTGGCCACTTTGCATCCATCTTCTTTGGGACTCCCTGTGCTTCCTGGACTTGCATATCTATTTCCTTCATCAATTTAGGAGTTTTTTCATTATTTTTTAAAATAGATTTCCAATTTCTTGCTCTTTCTCTTCTCCTTCTGGCACCCCTATGATGCATATGTTAGAATGCTTGAAGTTGTCCTAGAGGCTGCTTACATCATCCTCATTTTTGGGGATTCTTTTTTCTTTTTGCTGTTCTGGTTGGTTTTTTCCTTTCCTTACATTCCAAATCATTGATTTGATTCTTGGCTTTATCCACTTTATTAGTGTTTCTCTGTAAATTGTTCTTTATTTCAATCAGCGAATCCTTTGTTTCTGATTGGATCTTTTTTATGTTGTTGAGGTCCTTACTAAGTTCCTTGAGCATCTTTATAACCAGTGATTTGAACTCTGCACCTGATAGATTGCTTATCTCCATTTTGTTTAGTTCTTTTTCTGGAGTTTTGATCTTTTCTTTCATTTGGAGCATGTTTCTTTGTCTCCTCATTTTGGCAGCCTCCCTGTGTTTATTTCTATTTATTACATAAAGCTGCTTTGACTCCCCATCTTGGTTGTGTGGCCTAATGTAGTATAGGTGTCCTGTAGGGTCCAGTGACACAGCCTCCCCTATCAACCAAGCTGGGTAGTCAAGGTGCGCCCTACATGTGGGCTGAGTATACCCTCCTCTTGTAGTTGTGGCTTGGTTGCTGTTGGCAGGTCAATGGGAGAAATTTATCCACGCCAGTCAGCTGCAAAGACAGGCTGTAACCACTGATCACCAACCTCTGCCCTCCATGGATGATTAGTTGTGCAGGGGCAGGGCAGTGGTGCTCCAACATGGCATGTAGCTGTCCACTGGGTGTGCAGGCTCTGAAGTTTCCTTAGTGCTGGAGGCCAAGGTCAGCCCCAACCTGTGTTCTGCCTGGGACCACCCTGAATGAGCTATAAAGCAATCTGCAGATGGCTGCTACTTGTGCTGGGCTTGGAGATTCCCAGGCAAAGCCAAACTGTGATCCCAAGCTGGCTGCTGCTAGTGCCAGAGCCTGGGGCCACTTAGCAAGAGATTGGGGGGCAAAGAAGGGGGCCTGGGGCTGACTGAGGCAAGCTGCTGCTTGTTTGATAAGATTTAGGGAGTTATGAAGCATGAGCCAAGACCAGCCATTCATAAGGAAATGCCACTGCTAACATTTTGGGTGGGCCTGTAAGTTGGGTGGGATGGAGCCCGAGGGGATCTCAAGCTTTGGGGAAACGGTGTTAGCCAGGTTGGTGGAGTCTCAGATACGGCACCACCTGCAGGCTTTGTGGATCTCTGGGGGAAGGGTTCAGAAAAGAGACTTTCTGGAAGATAGCTGTCCCCCAGCTCTCACCTGGATGCCAGATACTTCTGTTCCTCCTTGTATGTCACGGTGCCTTTCAAGCTGCTACCCAAGCTGAGCTCCAGCTCAGAGGGAGTGAGTCTAAGTCAGTGTGTGGATTCTTTAAGAGGATCTGCTTGGGACTCTCCAAGTTTCTTCCACTGACTCAATCCCTGCTGGTTTCTGCAGCCAGAGGTTATGGAGACTGAACTTCCTGGCACTGGAACCCTGGGTTTTGGGGCCTGGTGTGGGGCTGGGACTCCTCGCTCCCAAGACATACCTCCCAAATTTTTATCCATACATGTGGATGTGGGAGCAGGCTGTTCCATTTCTCCGCCTTTCCTACTAGTCTGGATGGATGTGGTTTCCTTACTTCCATAGTTGTCAAACTTCCATTCAACTCGGTTTCTGATGGTTCTGAGGCTGGTTTTCTATAATTTAGTTGTAATTTTGATGTGGCTGTGCGAGAAGGCAAGCTGTGTCTGCCCATGCTGCATTTTGACCACAAGTTCAATTTTTTGGTTTATTCCTGTCCCTCAATTGGTGTGAAATTTCACTAAGATTCTCAGAAGGCAATCTTAATAATTTATTTGTTATTTTCAGAACTGCCTTACCATCATATTATGCATTGCCTAAGATATGGAGGAAATAGGGAATTAAAGAGGAAGGGAAATCATGAGTAGGTCATAAAGCTTAGGGAAAAGCTCAAGAGTAAAAATTGAGAACAAGATATTGGTAGATACCAAGCACCTGCCTTGGACCGCTCACTGTGCTAAACACTTCACATACATTATTCATGACATATAACACAACTGTGGTGATAGAACAATCCCATTCCACACATGAGGAAACTGAGGGGTAGAAAAAAATAAGTAACTCGCCCTGGGTCAAAGCTTACGAAGTTGAACATGACTAAGAAACAGTCGTTGTATTAAAAGTTTGGGAGATCTTCAGAAACTTCCAGAATGAGAGCAAGAAGAAAAATAGAAGGAGCAGTTATCAAGTTTTCCTTCAAGGAATTTGTGAGCAGGAGAAAGATGAGAGAGAGAGAGAGCAGGAAAAGGGGCAAGACACTTTGGGGGCACTGGGTCTTTTTAAATTAGACAGGCCCAACTGTAGTTACCTAGTGCAAGCCCGCTGTGTGCCAGGTACCTGCCAGGCATTGGAGATGTGCAGAAAGAAGGAAGGGCTGACCGCCAGGGCAACCAAGAAGCTGGGAGGGCAGGGGGTTAAAAGCACACAGCTGGACAATGAGCCTGGGTCAAAATATGGGACATTTCTTCTTTCACCTTCGTCAGCTTTTTTTAAATGCCCACTGTCAGAACTGGGAGATCAACTCAGATGTAAAATATAGGAAATAATTTTCCCGAGAAGCAATGCCAGAAAATCAGAGCTTTTATAAGAACTTGCGGTTTGTATGCTGAACGCTATAGTTCTGGGATACTCAATGTGGGTTATTAGGCTCTAGGAGAATTATAGAAACATTGTTTCTGTGGGAAAATGTTTTGGAATGCGAAACTACCACCTCACAAACTCATTTCAGTGCGGCCCAGTTATTATCATATACCGCCCAGTACCCAGGTCTGGGGGAGGCAAGAACAGTACGTTACGAACAGACGTTACAAGTTTTGCTCTAGAACAATCAATGGTTCTCTGAGACAAGTGACCAGGCATTAATTCCCTTCCCAGAGCTCCTTCCCACTTTGTCCCTATGAAGGAGAAACACAGACGACCATCTGAAAACAACTGGAAGGATTTAAAAATTATTTACTCTTTATTTTTATTACAATAAATATTTGTCAATAATACAATTAAACAATTTTAAATTAAAACCTACTGCATTGCTTTTGGGTTTCACAGCAGCAGAAATAAGCATAAATCCAGTTGAAAGGACAAGGCTTCCAGAATCCAGTGGCAAGAAACAGTCGGCTCTTGATCATCCGGGCTAGCGACGTGAACAGCAACACCGACGATGCAAAGCTATCGGCGAAGTGCGTGGCTGCACTCTACTGGTACATCAGAGACTTATCTAAGATTTTACAACATTCCAGCTATGGCATTTAGGCAAGGGTGCGATGCCCCACTTCTGCAAGAGCTAGACTTCTCCCCCCATCAGACCCAGGAGCAGAGCTGTTCTCAGAGCTGCCTTCGGGCCAGGAACGGGGCCCCAGCATCTTCTGACCCAGAAGCCCCAACCCCGGTAGAAACGGCCATCTTTCTCAAAAGCTGTCTTGCTGGCCCACACAATCCCTGGGGAAAGGGAAATGGAACATGACTTATTTCGAGGGCCTCTCCTGGGGACTGAGATGAACTCTTAAGTAAGAAAGGCAGTGGCTCCAGGTGAGGAAGACGCTTCGCAGTTACGGGTTACACGCAGGTCACGTCAACGTGGGGAACGTGCAGTGAGGGCTCACCACCTCGTTGATCATCAAGAGGAGACTGCATGTACACACGAATCCATCACACACATATATGTACAGAGGATAGATGTGTACATATTAAATATGTATATATACACACACCACACGTAACCAGACAAAATAAATGCTACATTATTCACTCTGAACACAGCAAGTCCCAGACAGACTGATTATTGATATGTTCAATTAAACTGCTTAAAAGGAAAAAATAAGATTTTGTGCTCCTCTTCACCATCTTCTCTAATACATTCTACTTATAGCAAATATATTCCAGTTGCTGGAGTGGTATTATTTCTAGGTACCTGAGAAGGGATGGAACTGTCCTTTTATTTCAGAATACTACAGAAAGCACACTGCAACAGGACCAAGCTAAACAACTCGATAATTGATTCAGCCATGATTCCTGCCACCTAGTCACAGGGCATGTAACCTTACTCAGAAAGTATCCAATTCTTTCTCTACAACCGGCTACAAATCTATTATAGCAGATGGGAGGGGAAGGGAAAAGAGGGCAGCAGGGAATTTACACCTCTACACCTCAGCAATTACTCACTGCCCTCCCCTTTACCCAGAGGAAATGCTACAGTTGAGATTTGGAGTTTAATACTAAATTCTGTTTTCTTGGCACATTTCAGAATGAGTAAATAACACCTGTAGCTGGGTCTTTGTCTCCTGAATAGCTGTTCTAATGGAGTAAGTTGTCTAAATAAAATATCCTACAAAAATGTTAATATTGTGGTCAGTGTTTCATGTGTGCGGTCTTAATAGTAGCTATTAAACTCAAAGTCTGACGCTGAACAGTACCGGTATTTCAAACAGGTTTCTAATGCAGTATTCATATACCCTGTAAAACTGAAACAGGCCCCTGGTTAACAACATCAAGCACTAACTAAACATGTTCCTGGTCAAGAGCTTATTTTTTTAGATAACAAAAAGTACTTGTCAAGAACTCCAAATATAGCCCTGGCTTGTGTGGCTCAGTGGATTGAGCACTGGCTTGCGAACCAAAAGGTCGTTGGTTCAATTCCTGGTCAGGGCACATGCCTGGGTTACGGACCAGGTCCCCAGTTGGGGGTGTGTGAGAGGCAACTGGTCGATGTATTTCTCACTTGTTTCTCTCTCTTTCCCTCTAAAAATAAATAAATAAAATATTTTTTTTTAAAAAAGACCAGAATCTAGAATTCATGGAGAATTATATGTTTTAATTGAAAAAATAATAATTCTAATTGTTACCCATATAAACTGCCCAAGGGAAGACTGCAGCCAAAGAGCCATAAGGCCCCAGAGTATTTAGCCACTCCTCGTGTCCGCAGACCTGTGTCTAATTTCAACATAGCGTCAGGCGCCTAGGGCCATGGCCCAACGCACCTGCTCTAAAACAGCACCGTGCTGACTTACCCTGGCTGTGTAAGAGTGATTCTGGGACACGTAAGGCAAGATGAGCAGTGTGTGGAAAACCAGACATCCTGTTGTGTCCAGACAGACTTTCCTAAAGAGATGAGCCCTTATTAGAATACTCTAGCATCCGTCCACGTGCCGCTGTCCAGTTCTGGGAACCTGGCCTTTCTGACCAAATGTCACAGGCCACCTGTGAGAGGGCTACAAATGGCAACACTGCTTTTGCTATCCTAAATATTAGCTTTTTTAAGGTCTGTCTGTAAAAAGAGCAGGTCCCTGCTTAAAAACAAACAAACGAAAAATAAAACAAATCAGCCAGTTGAAACAAATCAACTATTTCTTGCATATCTGTTTACTAAAAAGCAAAGCATATTACTAGCATGCAGGTTAAAAAGCAAGGTTACATTTATTTTGCACTGTAGAAACACCGGAAATGAATTAGCCAATAGATCTACCTCCCATGGCTTCACGCGAGGAAGCAGGAAACACATCGCCACTTTCTCTGGAAAAGTTAAACAACCATGATTTACAATATACCCTAAAAGTAGCTGCCTGCCAATGTGCCAGTCATTTGTACCACGTCAAAGATGAAAAGTAAAATACACAAATCATGTGGGCTTCATAATTAATGGAGGAAAGTCAGAATTTACGTAAGCTTCCTAAAACGCAGAGCATCGCACTTTCAGGTTTCACAGTGATTAATTCAACATCATTTTACTGTTAAAACTGTCATTGTAAGTGTATGTGTCAAAGCGCTTCAAACGCAGCGCACCAGTCAACGTTCCTGGGAGGTTCTAGCACTGGCGGCCCCGAGGTTGTTCAGCCACAAGGTGTGCACAAAAGGGCATGCTGTCTTACTATGAAACCTTGGAGGACAAAGAAAATTCTAGTGTGACTTCACAATTTCTTACAGAGTGCTCAGCCAAGTGCAGAACTGCAGTCAAAATGAAGGCCACCCTCAACACCGGAATCGACACAACCACAAGTAGCGGTATCTGTTTTTTTGGCCTATTTAGGGACCGGAAGTCAAAAGTCCTAGCCCACCAGGTTTGCTCTGTTCCCGCTGGCACAGACCCAGTCCCAGACTAGACAAGACACCTAAGGCAATCAAGGAGATTCGAATGTGGCACAATCTAAGAGCAAGTGGGCATCTCTGTCCTGGGCAGTGGCGGCTAGTGAGAATGACACCCAGGTGAAGACCGACTAGGAAGGGTGACAGACAGACTTGTAGGGAAAATCTAAGGGGGAAAGTGGGCTTTGATTCAAACACCTTCAGATCACCTCTTCCTTCTCCACAGCACCCGGGTCTCCTTTGGAAAGCAAGGTACCTTCCAAATGCTTTTTGACTGACTAAAAAATAAACTAACTCTTTGAAAGTGAAACACCCAAGAAACTTTGAATTGGAAATTCGCAGAGGAATGATGAGCTCAGCTGTGACAACTTTAAACTGTGTGTCGCATTTAAATCGTTGGGCCCTGAGGGCGTGAGGCGTGAGGGGCTCCCTTCCCCTTAAAGCAGACGCTAGGCGCTCCTTCCTTTGCATACTGCCCAGTGCCCAGGCCCCGCTCATGATCAACACTCCTCCGGCTTTTAATCTGGAATTCGGGCAGCTCTTCTCAACAGCTCTATATTAAAATTAATGACATGTTGGTCATAGTACTATAACATTGCAGCCCATAATCAGCATTTAGCTTTCGTTTTAATTAGAATTAGAGGTATGTCAACCATGATATTATTAAATACCAAGGAACACTATTTAGTTTATTTGGAAGTTATTCACTCTATTACCCACCCTTTAGACCAAAACCCATAAACTATATTTATTCCTTATTAGTGGAGGAATGGCTATTTAAACTGTAACAACTGCAGGGTGTGCACCGCACTAAGGTCATGCCACTAAAGGATCACAAAAGACGGCATGAAGACACTCTAGCTGGGTATTTTCAGCTTTTTCCATCCCATGCCCCCTCAAACATAGAGGAATTGTTTTCTGACAAGCAAGCAAGGACATTTTTCATACCGTAACCCGAAAAGAAACTTCTCTTACAGGTCTAGGAAACTTTGGTCGGCAGAAACACAAAGCAAACCTCTGGCCTGGCTAAGGCACTCTATTCTGAAAGGTACAGAAAGCATGTATGGGTGACCACCCATCCCCCAAAGGCCGCTCAGTGTATGCCGGGAGAGAGGCGGAGGTGTGGACTCACCCCACAGTATCACGCAGAAGCCTGAAGTAGCTTTTATACTTTGGAAATGTTATGATAATTGGCATGACATAAATGAACAGCTATTTGTAATGAAGTCCTGCTTCAGGCATCCCGTCACTACAGAACAAGGGGGCGCTTCAGGCTGCACTTCAAGATGGCTCACTAAACCAAGAACGAGGCTCGGCGGCACACTACAGATGCCCAGGGTCACAGGGTCACAGTGGTCTGCGACAGCTAATTACCCAGTCCCACGTCACCTTGCTGACCACCTTGCTTTCATCTAAGGAAGTCGACAGAACTGACTATGGCATAATTCTTTACCACCACGGGGAAATAAGTCATGAAGTACAGGCACAAACAATTTTCCAATCAACTTGATGCAACAGAAAGAGAACAGAAACACACTTTGGGGTAAAAGCCCCAAAATTACAGGACATGACCTTTTGCCAGAAGTAAGACGTATTTTCTTACTATACTACAAAAGGTGAAGAAAGCCTGTGGTCCACATGAGTCATTTTATAAATATTTAGCAGTTCCTTTCTTCTATCATGCAGATTAATTTCATTCTTTTGTACAAGGTCAACAGACCAGTAAGATGATTAGCTTAGAAACCCTAAAAAGCAGCTCTGTTCCCAGACCAAACGAACACTGTCCAGTTCAGGTTCACAGACGACACAGAACAAGGCATACAAACCACGGCCCAGCCTTCCCTGCACGGAGTCACTCTCTGGCCTCTGCGATGGCACCTCCACAACAAACACGGAATTGCCACCCACATTTTCTGGCATCAGTTTCGCACCTATTTTCAGCGATCATTTTTGTCTCAGAGAAAGTCACTGAATAGACCTCAATCTTTACAAACATTTTTTTAAAATGAGTACAGAACCATGAGTTAGCTCCTTGACTCATTTCTACAAACCTAGATGACAATTATTAGATTTACACATTTAAAAATTGAAATATCAATTACGTAGTTATTTTTACAAAGCAGCAGACAGAAATTCAACAAAGGAATACACTAGAGTTAAATTTTAAAATGGTCACATTCACAGATAAATAATGGTTATGAATTTAATTACATAGCAACACAGTGGTGCCTATTTTATCCAAGTGCGATCCATCCAAAAAAAGGGTTTAAAACACACTCTTCATTCAAGCACAAACTTCATTCAGTGGAAATTTTTTAAAAAGTAAGTTTCACCACCACCAAAGTAAATGGAGACAAAGTCAAAAAGAAACAGAAGAAAATATCTACATTCATGAAAAGGTGTGATCTATAAAACAATCACGTTAAAATCAAAGGGATTTTGATGTTTGTCAGTAACCCTCAAAAATTACTCCAAGTTATATTAAAGAGACTGAGCACTCAGTAAGGCATACATATAAAAATTTTCTGCAAGAGGGGAGGTGGGCAAGTTGGAGAAGGGAGAATTTTTCTGTACTTCTTTATCCTGAATGAAGTTTTAAAAAACCACAGCACTCTCTCTTCTTCCACAAAAGAGAGACAGAGGGAGACAGTGCAAGGAAGAAGGGAAGGGCAAACTGAATCAGAAAATGAATTTTGTCGTGAGGTTTCACAGTAGTAATTTCATAGTGAGGTTTGTGAGATTCATACTCCCAAGTCAAGTGCTCTAGTAAGAAGGCTTATCTGTGTTCCTCACAAGTAACTACCGTAAGCCTCACAGTCACGTGCATCCATTTAATCACAGTTTACAGACACCAAATCTCAGCAACGTGCAGCTGCGGGGAGGAAGGGGGTGGAATGCCACATTTAAACAATGGGCCGTGCCAATGGGTGAGCTGTAATTACAATCCATTCACTACTGAGTCTCAATAGAATGTTTCTTTAAAAGGAAACTAAACCATTTACCAAGCTCAGTTCTGTAACTAAGAGAGCGAGAATATTAGAGAATCTGAATATATATATATACACACACATATGTATATATGTATACACACACACACACACACACACACACACACACATTAGTTCTCTTAGCACATGAGGACAAAGGCATTTCCATGGGAAAGGGAAACCAGTACTTGGCAAACCTGTACACTGTTCTGTAATCATTTGGCATCTCTTGCTGAAGGGGACTTGCTCTTCCTGTTCCCTCCCTTGGATGTGGACTGCTGATGGCCTCCACAGCGAGCGACCAACTACAACACTAAGTACCAAACGTGAAAACATGTTGTGGTTTTCTGAATGTTATCAGTGCTCTAAACCAAGGTGGGGGTTTTGAAAATAATAAAAATAAAGCATCTTTAACTCTGTACGAACCAAAACATTATGGACTCATGAAGCTAAAATCACTAAAAAGATTTTGCTGGTCTAATGTACATTATGCTTAACCAAAACATCACATGGTTTTATAAAAAATAAAATAAGCTGGGAGTTAGTAGGTTCAAAATTCCACGTTTCAGATTATGTATATCATTCCTGCTGTACAAGTACCACACACAGAGTCCCCATGTCTGTTAAGCAGATCAGTTTAGTTCAAAGGTGATGGATGAAATATTTACAAGCATCTTATTTACAGTACTTCTTTCTGTCGATTACAGGCCAATATTCTTTTCTTCCATTCCTAGTCAATCTGAGTTTGGTTTCCTCAATGAGAAGGGGTAAATCTGAAAATGGTCGCTCAGTTGCTTTACCTACAGAAAACCAGAACAGGAGACAGTGACAAATATGTACCTAATTAATTTTCAAAAGCACACAGAATTCACCCTCTGGAGACAACAATTTGCTGACACAGCAAAACTCATCAGAAACCATGAAGGTTTTTCTGAATTAGGAAAGCTGAAGAGCTCGATGCTCGTGCTACCCTGGGGGTTGTCAGGGCTGACCCTGGGCCTGCCTGGCCCCGCCGTCCTCGTCCTTCCAGATCTCTCCAGACCACACAGACTCACATCACATCTGCTGATGAATTATGGGGTTAGCTGACTAGGACTATTTGGCAGATCAAATATTTACATATAGAGACTCAATATTCGGCTTTTTATAACATTTCTAGGTAATCATCCCTGAACCCGATGAAACAGTTTAAAACTAGATCTGTAAATTTTCAGAGGTTTGAGCCCTGTTAGTTAAGGTACCACTAATGGGTATGCAAGGGCAAGTGAATGTTCTGTATCACTAAGCAAGTTTTACCTTCTGGTCAGAAGCTATAGAAGTCGTAAGGGAGCACAAAACAGACTAAAAGATGCTCCTAGAATTTCTTTCAGTTAGCTTGTATTTATTTTCCAGATTTTTAACAAAGAAAATGTAGTACCTTGGTAATTTAAAGAAAAATGTGTTCTGGTTTAGTTTGATATATGCATGATTTTCTGAAGATATGCTTCTGAAAGGTTATAATAAATTAAACCAGTTATGAAAGATACCAGCAATTGTGTTCCACTTCATGCATATAGTGGATGAAACACCAGGATAGAGGCCTATGAGTGTTACTATAAAGTACATAATGTTAAACTTGCACAAATAAAAGCATAAACAATTATGTCTTCATGTCATAATTCATAGACTTATCATAGATTTTTTCCATAACAATTTCATCCATTTTGTCCCAACAAATGTGGGCTACTTTGGGGAGAAACATAAGGAAGCCTAAGTTTTGCACCATATGCAAAGCATGAAGTTGTTATCTAGCGTGATAGGTGCCCCCCTCCAGGTTTATAAATATGAACAACAATGCAAAATTGTTTCTCAAACTGATTCACAGCAAGGTTCCTTTCCAAACAAGCATGTCAAACAGAAGTATTTTAAGAGACATAAAAACGTGAATAGACTTCTCCACAACCCCACTGCTATGAAATTATCATCTGAAAATAAAGCAAATGAAAGAAAAAATATTATTCCAGATTTGTTCACTCCAACACTATTTATAACAGTGCAAATTTGGAAATAAATCTAAATGATTAAAATAACCGGATTATGATTAAGTAAATTGGATTATTATTAAGTAATCACCTTGATAAGACTATGCTATACTATTAAAAAATCATGAGACCATGCTAAAATATGTAAGATAATTAGAAAAGGGTGTCCAAGTGTGATGAAAAAGAAAATAAGCTGCGTGGTTCTGATTTCATTTTACTGTATCTATCTTAGCTCATTTGTCCCAAAACTAGTCTCTTATTTCAGAAGACAATGTTAAGGTTTGTGTAATACTTCTTAAACCCTTTCTCTTCTATATTCCCTTATGTATTATTTCTCCTGACGAGAACTCAGGAATAGA
>VMDR010019550.1:0-18247 GCA_007922815.1 Macrotus californicus | reverse complement strand
TTCTGAATTTGACTTGTTACTATTTTGTTTAGGATTTTTATATCTATATTTGTAAGGAGATAGGCTTACATTTTCTTTTTTGTCATATCCATATAGAGTTTGGGATTCAGATATTCTCCTTTAAAAGGAATAGGACAGTGATTTCTTCTTATCTATTTTCAAATGTATGTGTAAGATTGCTATTATTTCTTTCTTTTTAAGTATTTGAAAGAATTAAGCAGTCAAGCCACATAGTCTAAGAATTTTTCTTTGCAGGACGGTGTTTAAATTTGTATTCAATTTATTGAGCAGATAGAGTACATTCCCATTTGTTCTGTGACAATCTTGGAAAGTTGTGCTTTTCTATTTCATCTAAATTATCCAATTTATTATTTTTTTAAATTTATATCATCATAAAAATTTTCCGTAAGGTCTATAGTAATGATCCCTTTTTATTGTTGCTATTGAACAGTTGTGTTTCCTGTTTTACTTTCTTTGTCTACATATAGAGAGGCTTATCAATTTTATTAACATTTTCAAAGAATTCAATTCCATCATTTAAAATTTTTTCTGTGCTTAATTAACTTATTCTCTTCACCATTTTCTCCTTTGTTTCTATTTTATTTGTACTTGTTTTTCTAGTTCCTTGAGACAGAACCTTAGGTAATTGATTCTTACCTTTCTTTTTTCTACATATACTTTTCAAGCTCTAAATTTTCCCCTAAGTCCAGCTTCAGCAGCATCCCACAGGTTTCAACATGTCATGTGTTCATTATTATTCAGTTCACATTCTTTTCTAACTTTAATCATTTCTCTCCCATAGATTATTTAGAAATGTCATAGTTTAACTTTGAAGCATTTATAAATGTTCTAGTCATTGTTCCGTTATTAGTTTCTTGATTAATTCCACTGTAATCAGAAGCTATATTCAATGTGATTGTAATCCTTTGAAATTTGTTAACACTTGTGCTGGTCAGCGTAAGGTCTATTTGGGCCTATTTTCCACGTGCACTTGTAAAGGATGTGGGCCCTGTCGTGGCTGGATGCAGCATTCCGAGTATGTCATTTAAGTCAAGTTGGTTGTTTTGCTTACGTCTTCCATATCTTTGCTGATCTTCTGTCTACTTATGCTGTCATTTCCTAGAGACGCTTATTAACTGTGGTGTGAATGTCTATTTCTTCTTTTAGTTCTGTCAGTTTTTGTGTTTATGTTTTGTACACTTTGACTAACTTCACAAAATTAGGATTGTTATATCTTTCTAGACAATTTACCATTTTAGCTTTATAAAACTTTCCTCTTTGTTTCTATAATGTTTTTACATTAAAATCTGCCCACCAACTTTTACTTTCAGTTAGTGGTCCTGTGATATACATTTTCCCATACTTTCAATTCACATGTTTCCTTATAGTTAAAGGACATATACACAGTAAGAGCTGAGTTATTTTTTAATATGATATGAAATAAGAACACTGTGTTGCAAATTTAATTAGACTTAATCCAGCTTTCATTTACCCCAGTTCCTCGGATTAATTATCCTTGCATTTATAATTCAAGGTTTGTCAGGTCTGTCCCCTCTTCCTGATAGTATTTCAAAACATTTCAAACCTCCTCCCTAGTCTTTCCAAGGTGTTCATCTAGGCATGGCTTATTGAATCCATTGTTGGCATAGAAAGAGAGAGCCTCTTATTTGTATTAAGTGCTCTGAGCAGGTGTCTTTGCTATTAATCAATTCATATTATTTATCTGCCTAATAATAGTGACCCTGCTGGTACCTGTTGTAAATATCTGCACTAGGGAACAAACCCACGACCTGTCCTCCTTTGGCTTGGTCAGGGCCCAGTAGTCCTCTCTCCTGGCCCAAATCCTTCACCGCTCAGTGGCGTTGCAAACCCCCTTTGAGTGGGCTGTGAGTACTAGATAGTCTGTGAAGAGGTCCTTTGATACTGCGGTCACTACCTTTTCTGGAAAGCTTCCCACCCAAATTCTCAGCTGACATGTTGTCTCCCTACTCCACAGGAATCCTTGAATTTGGGATTCCTGCCTCTACCACATGACACACAAAGGTGTCTCAGAGGAGGTGGAAGAAGCCCTGCCTGCACTGGCACCACATCTAACACTGACGCATTCCCTCACAGGTAGAGCCAGGGCTCTTTTGAAATACAGCCTTAGTCCAGAATATCAAATATAAATTGCTTCAACAGATACTCTGCTTTACATTTCTTACCTGTCATGCCTCCACCTGTCCAGAACTTCATTGTAGTGATCACATCAATGTGGGGTGTTTTTAAAAATTTTTTTCTGAATATTCAGTTATTAATGCTAATTAGATGAATGGACAATGCTTCCTTTTAACTATTTTATATACCACATGCCTTTTTAAACTCACCCTCACTAACAACCAAATGATATCATCACTTAACCAATTCATGCATTTAATTAATTGCCAAAACCACATTGCTATGACTTTTTAACGCAAGGGAAACCACGTTCAGAAATATTCTCAGCATCTTACTTCTTAGATGTGCATATCCCTAAACTAATCTTTGGCAAAGGGAAGGAGAACACCATGATTGGCTCAGACCAGCCATGATTCAGCCTGGGGCTGGTGCAGGCACATGTTTTCCTTAAGGCTCGTGTAGTGAGTCTTTCCCTGCAGTGGACTGACTGACCCAAATCAGGTTTCCGCTAGAAAAGAAAAAGAAAAATTACTGGTTACTGAATGGGCAAACTAAGTGCACATGAAAAATGTTAAAGGAATTTTGAAAATCATTTTACCTCGATGAATTCTAGCTTTCATAGTTATTTTTCTCTACTGAAAACCTTGGTTTCTTAATATAAAGCCATATTAAGCAAATGAGTGAATCAGATTAACTTGTCAGAAGATCATGTACATGGAAATGCAAAACAGAAGAACACAGTAAAGTATTTCAAAAACAATTTCCCCACTGGCTTAGAACCAGTCTGTCACCAAAATGTTATGAGCTACAGCCTGAGTTTCAAGCGAGGTAACAGTTGTGAGATAATGTTGACCTCAGTTGTTTCACTTGGCTAGTGACCATCACGTATTTGGAAGCCAGCGAGTCTATGTTTAGCCGCCTAATGCGACATTTGGCTACTAGCAGTGTTATCTGGCTTACAACAGGAGATTTTTTTTTGACATTTGGTTTCTACACCAGCTGTTTAGGTTAATTATACATTTTGCTATGTATTGTCAAAGATCATTTGTTTCAGACTTTGGCTATCACACATATATTTTCATAGCCATACATACGTTTCTTTTTATGACTACTGAAGGGTCAAAGAATGATGAAATCCCTCAAGTCATAGGTTGAATCTGCCGCATTTCCCTGATAAACAGTAACATGCTTCAGATCCCAGTGATGTATGACTTTATTTTGATGCAAAATTTATATTTAAAAAATAATTTGTTTCAAAGAATGTTTTTGATACATCATTTTATCAATCAAAGCAAATGTTTTTTTGTATAAAAAATAAGATATGAAAATTTAAAGAACACATTAGGTTTTTCTACCATTTCTATTTTTTACATTAGAAAGTCCTAATTTAACCTTGTAGAATAATGTAGTCTTCTAATAAAACAGACTCTTAAGACTTAAGGATTTAACCACCATTTACCTTAACTCTCCAAAGTAATTTTGATAGGATTTTATAAATTAGGTAACAGTTGTAATTATCCCTACTAACTAATTGAATTGGCTTTACCTAAATAAACATTAAAATCGGTTGGTTAGACACAAAAGTTTTATTCAAGTCTAATTTTGGATAAGGGCCTTTACATAAAGTCTTTTCCAGAAACAAAAAGGTGAAACTACACCTGCTGATGAGGTCAAGGACCAGCTCCTTCCAAACTTCTATTTCCATACATGTCAGCAAACAGCTGGATGCTAATAATAGTAGAGAGTGTGTTTTTTGACTCTTTAAAAATGAAACAGGCTATGCTTTGAGGAGACAAAGAAAATAATGCATTGCAGATCTAAACCCTGTGTTTCTTGCTCAGGTTCACCCAAGCTGCCAGTAACAGCAGCTTGTTGTCTTCATAGTTGTCTTCTTAGACACTGATCCACAACCTGGCCCTGGTCCAATGTTGTCACACCTGGCAGTTCCCTCTGAGCCTTTCTTTTGCACATAGAAGCATCCCTGAGTGAACAGTGTCATTGGTCCTAAAGAGACTGGTGAGCTACATCCTTCCTAATCTACCTCCATTGAAAAGACAGGACTTAGCCTTCTACCTTGGACAATTGTGGTCCTGACCCTTATCCTAACTCCTATGGAGACTTTTACTCCAGGGCTGGACCTTGTTTCCAGAACGTTTACCTTATTTCAGTCAGGCCTTTAATCCTTACACTTGAGACACCAAAAACCAGTAAGAACCTGACCATCCTATAACCTTCCATTGGCCCAAATCTTGCCCACTGTGGTTAAAAAAAAAAAAATCTCTCTAATTTGAATCTCACCGAGATCCAACCTGATTCTAACATTCTATGTCAGCCTATATTTTACACTGTCTTCTCCTAATGGCCAGCTTCCTTGAGCCTCCATCAATTTATTGCACATTCTTTCCTGTCCTCAGGTCAAGTCTGTTGCCCCAGAAGAAAATTGTACTATGCCACGCATTCAGGACTGTTAATGACAAGTGGATTTGGTGCATATCAGAACACTCAGATTTAGTTGATAGCCATCTAATGAAAGTTAGCTCAACTCACGAGCTGGTACAAAGAAAGCAAATGACTCTAAAGCAAAACCCTTTTTTTTCTGTTAGCAAAACTGGATTTTTTTAAACTTTGTTGCTAGAGAGCAAACAGCTGGTAGGGGGACTATAACAAGAAAGAAGGCTTAAAGAAAGCTGTGATTTTTACAGTTCTTCTGTTAAATGTGTGATATAGCCAACCTGGAAGCACAGGAAAAGAACTGAAAATGAATGAAATGCTGCTTTGCATATATGAAGATATATGAGGTCTCCTCCTCAGAAGTTTTTTCATTGTGAAGTACAGGTGGTAATGACAAATGAATTATTTTTATTACATCAGCTCCTTAAATGTGCTAGTTAATTCTCACAATAATCATAGGAGATAGGAAGCTTTGGTAACTGAGGAAACTGAGTCACAGAGACTTTAAAAATCGTATCAAAGGTCACACAACCAATTAAATAGCCGAGTAAGAATTCAAACCCAGGTAGTCTCATTCCAGGGTGATAAAGGCAGTATAAGTCAAAGTTAACCATCGTTTAGAAATAAATGCACAAATTTCTATGTACCTTATTTCACAGTGAAATTTAGGAATAGTCTCCCTTGTGTGGCAAGGCAAGAATAAAATTTTTTGTCCTCCATTAAATGATCAATTTAAGGTAGCATTTGAGTAAAACATATTCTTTTGTCTTCCTCTACTACCCTACCCTTAAATATTGTAAGTACCATCAGCAGTTTATATTTGGTCTCCAATTATAGAGATGCTAGGAACCTAAAAATTCCCTAAATCCTTAACTAGACACTTAATTTGGCTAAATCTTGAGGGATCAGAGTATGGTGAATATTCTGGAAAAAGAAACATTCTTTCTTACCAATCTGTACTTGGTTTCCTACTCTAGTGAACTTGGCTGTACCATGGTAATACTGGGAATTCCTTTTCTAAACAAGAGGCAAACCAAATAAATGTCCTCCTTGGTTCTTTGCCCCTAAAGCCATCCTGACCTTGCTCTTTGATATCATTCTTCTGCAGAAGGAGCCTCTTCCTGAGGGCTTGAGTAGTACACTTCATCATTATTTCCCCCTTGAATTGTCCTAACTCCAAGAAGACTTTCCACGTTAGAGTCCCAAGAATACACATCTCCAGACTGTCCTATTGCACTGGACTCTGTTTCTGGAAGACACACAAGCAGAATGATATGTAAAGCAATTGTGAAAGGAAGATAATACAATACATGGAAGACACCTAAAGAGAGTCTGCCATTTGAAAGGCAAAATTTTAAAACTCTGCACAGCAAGTTTACCCAGTTGTGTCCAACAGAATCATTCCCCCTCAGGAGGAAAGCCTAGGTCATGCCGTAGTCATATACAATCTCAGCAGCTTATAGAAATAAATGTTTATTTTCTTTGTTGCCATTATATGTCCAACGTTGGTCAGACATAGTTAGGTAAAGAAAGAAAAGAGAAACGTGGCCTACCTCAAGGCTCTTAAAGTTTCAGCATCCATCCATGTTCCATGGGCCAAAGAAACTCCGATGGTGGCTCCTGAGTTCAAAGGGCAAGCAAATACAATTCTCCTGCTGGGATGGCACCACATATTACACAATGCCAGTGAAGTAGATGAGTATGATTTGTCCAAAGAGGAACAGTGAATATTTTCTCTCTCTTTTTAAAAGATTTTATTTATTTATTTTTAGAGAAGGGGGAAGAAAGGGAGAAAGAGAGGGAGAGAAACATCAATGTGTGGTTGCCTCTCACCCCCCTCCCACTAGGGACCTGACCCACAACCAAACATGTGCCCTAGACTGGGAATCTAACCAGTGACCCTTTGGTTCACAGGCCGGTGCTCAATCCACTGAGCCACACCAGCCAGGGCTGGATATTTTCCATAAAAATATAATATACCACAGGTTCTCTTTTGTCTACTGCTGTATTATTTTATATGCTGTATAACAAACTACCACAAATTTAACAGCTTAAAATAATACATATTTTACTCTTCTAGTTTCTGTGGCCCAGAAGTCTGGGCACACCTTATCCAGATTTTCTTTTTCAGGGGCTCCTACGGTTGATATGAAGATGTCAATCAGAGCTTCAGTCTCTTCTGAGCCTTGGAGTTCTATCGAAACTCACATGGTTGTTGGTGGAATTCAGTTCCTTGCAGCTGTAGGTCTGAGGCCCGCAGCTTCCCCAGGCCACCCTCAGTTCCTCACCACATGGGCCTCCCCACATAGCCAGGGCACAATGTGGTAGCTTGCTTCTTCAGAGCCAGCAAGGGAGTCTCTAGAGCAAGTCTGCAAAGAAGACAGACTGTTAAGTAAGGGTAATGGTGTAATCATGGGAGATGCCATCATCTCTGTCATCTTCTATTGTTTAGAAGTAAGTCATCAGTTTCACACACACTCGTTGGTGGGGGGGGGGGGAACGGTATTATACAAAAGTGTGAATACCAGGAGAAGGAGATCATGGGGCCACCTTAAATCTGCTCACCACAGGTGTGGGTGGGAAATGAGCAGGGAAACGTTAGGCCCCCTTTCGAGAATATACTGTTAACAGACACTTCAAAAACATTGCCAAGAATATTCCAGTTATTACCAAAAATTATAGCTTCCTATACATGTAAGATCATTTAATTTAGACTGAGATTATGACACCAGTTTTACTTGAATCCCCACATATTCTCCCTACCCTGAGGCTGTTATTCCTCATTTACTAGGAAAACCATTTAAGAAAATATTTGGACATGAAAATGATAAACACCTTCTTTGGTTTTTCACTTTTGTTTCTTTTGGTTTCCAGAAGAGGACTGTATTTCCTTTAATGTGCACTGACCCTACATATATTCACATCCTACAGTCTCTTTCATCTGCTCCTTGTGAACTATCAATTAGCATTTCCACATTAGTCACAGAGAATATGTGTCACAAGAAGAGCTAATAAACACAACCTATGCAAAGCCACTTCTGTCAAAATAAGAGAGTATGCCAGGTTCCTGGTTTCCACAATTAGTGTATATTATGTGTTTACAAGCCAAGCAGCTCAAATAAAAGTCATTGCCAGGGAACATACTGAATGAAAATGTTTGCTTACCAAAAAAGAAATGTCTAAATGTTAATTATGACCAATTTGCTTTTCCCTAAGACTAAAATAATGTTGCAAAAGACTTTGAAATATAAGTTGGCAACAATAAAGCTGGTCGTTTTTAACAGTTATGGTATATGTACATTAGGAGAAATGTTTTGACTTCTAGAGTAAAATTCATTTCAAAGGGAAATGCAAACACTTTACAGAGCACAGATTGTGTTTTATTGCAGTAATGATCAAGTGCCTGTTAGAGGGGATGTGCATTGTTTCTCCCACACTGTAAGAAGGAAAGTATCCTTGTCTTTCAACAGAGCTTCATAATGAAATAATACTATATTTACACACAACTACTATTTGTCATTGGCAACACCAATGGCAATATAATTCCTGACCCCAAAGGTTACGTGTTGGTCTTTTTCTCAAAGACACTGGAAGGTAGCATGATGATCCAAATGAAAACTGGACTTATATGCCAGTCAGAAGATACCCAACTTGACTTATAACTAAGGACATGCTAACAGTGAGATGTAACTTTTCTTCTACTATAGTGTCAAAGATCAAAGTGCTTCAGAATGCTCTGTTGGCCATGGTAAGAAGAAGCAGGCACTCTCATAACTTGTTAATGAGACTAGAAATTGGGGCATCCTCCTTGGCAAGCAATTTGGTAATAGCCATCAAAAAATTAAAATACATGTAGACATCGACATAGGAATTCTGCCTAGATTTATACTCACACACCAGAGTAATGATATTTCCTCTAGGATAACTTCCAGAAAGTATTGTGTACTTTAAAAAAATCAACAAGGCAAAGCACAGATCTACATCATGAAATGCTACCACTCATTTCATAAAAGGGGGTTACATATGTTTTTATAGACATTTTTTCCTCTGGAAGGAAAAACAAGAACCCTTGAGCAGCAGTAGTTTCTCTAGCAAATGGAGAGGAATTGTAAAGTAGAAATACCCATTACTTTTCATGGTATAGCTCCAGCAGTGTTTGAAAATTTTATACTCTTGATTTTTTAGTAAAAAATAGAATACAGAAATAGGTAAGAAAATGAAACTGACTTCATCTGAATGAATATGATACACTGAAGTTCATATTCTAATTAGAATTATGGAGTTATATTTGGTTTCCTCGCCTGCACACATTTTAAGTGTCCTGAAGAGCCAAATGAATGGCAGGACAATTGCCATTCAGAATGGTAATTCTTTTCTCTGGCATTCAAGTGGTATTTACACCATGGAGACTTTTTCCAGGCTGACATGACCTCAGGAAATTCATCCAGTTAGGTTCAAGGTCATCCTCTGAAGGTGAAAGTTGAGGTTCTGAGCATAGTCTGAGATGGACCCAAACCCTAGATCATATCAGTGTAGTAGAGGGTAAGGAAGAAGTCAAGAACCCTCCCAAAACGTCAATAGACAAAACAACTTTGAGGAGTTTCTTTACGCCCAAAGTAGAAGGTGGTCCAAAATTGGATTTCCAGAGTTTGAAGACCAAGAATGGACCAAAAACCAATCCAAATTGTCAAACCCACCTGTTTGGTCTATTCACTTACTCTTAAATCAGATTTACACTACCCCCTGGTGGTTGAGGTTAGAAGAGACATTCTTTTTTGTCTATCTCACCACGGCCTTTTATTCAGAAAATGGGATTGGACCTAATATGAAGACAAACTGCCCAGGAATGAAAAACAATCAATTTTGCTACCGGGCAGGGAACAAAACTTCTAGTATGGCAATATGGGTGGAGGCTGAGATGGAAAAGATGATAATTGGTAGGAAAAGTTTATGCTTTAGGTAAAATATATTTAAATGTTTCCCTTCTTTGCAGATAAACGCCTTTTCTTCTGGCTTCATTTCCCTTTTAAATGCCACATTTGAAAAACCTTTCTACTTAATGCCACATGCCCCTGCCTCTCTGAGCTGCAACTGATTCATTGCCTCTAATTTATACTCATATGGGTGGATGACATATAGGTCACCTCAGTGGCTCTAAATCACCAAAGACACATAAGCAATACTTCATCTTCCAAATCACCTAACACCCTTAGGAAAAATTTGAAACTCTTGGTCAGAACCAATCCATTTATGTTTGTTTCACTAGATTTGATGACTTCTGAATTTTGTGTTAGTATAAGCTATGGTGTCTTAACATTGTTCCTGGAATATGTGGCATCTTATGTAAATATCAAAATATCTATGGGCTTCTGAGTAGTATGCATTAGTGTAAAGATGAATAAATAGATATATTGGAAGATTCTTTCAAGTGCTCAGCTATTTGTTCTACTTTAGTTTTACTGAACCTTCAACATTCCCTAAAAGACTGATTTTTCAAAATTGCCTTTTCTCATCTGAGGCAGAATGAAAAATATGATTTGATTTCATCAAAAAATCCCTACAGAGTTAGGAGGTGGCAAAGGAGGGTGCCTCTCACATTTCCAGGGTTTAAGATAAGTTTCTCTGAATTTTACCCTCCATTATGATGGTGCGTCCTGGTCCTTATTTTAAAAACAAAAGATTAAAAAATGATTTTTAAGTAATAAAAGAGACAAAAAGATAACACTCTCAAAAAGATAAAAATTTTGAAAAGTAACTGTCAAATTAAAACTTCACATGGTCAAACAATTAAAAAATAACCCTTGACCAATAAATGGCTTTCTGATGTATTTCAACGACTAAAAAGTGCCTAGCGTCTGTCTGCACTGTAGATATAAGACAACCTGATTGACGGTCTCTCTGGCCGCTCCTGGGCTGGGTGTCTCTGCATCACCGCCCTTCAGCTCATGCCAAAGGTTCATGTCTCCCACAAGATAGGTGCATTCCCCTCCTCAAAAGGCATGATCATCACAAACCAATAATCAAACGCCAGCAATCACCCTCAGCATGCTTCAAATCCATGTCAGCTTGCGGAAACTACAAACCCTCTTTCTCTCCCTCCAAAATTCTTTCCATTTTCTGAAAAAGTCCAAAACTATGAACTGACCCTTATTAGTTGCTGAAACAAGTTCAAATGATTGATGGTTGAAAAGTATCAGGATCGCTGCCGGTAGCCAAGCAAGAGTGGAAGCTTTAAGGTGTTACTATGGATCACAAAACTCTACAACGTCTGAACCCAGTCCCTCTTCGACTGCATTCCTTGTGCGTTTCTTCCCTCCCGCTCTGCTCCAGCCAAGCTTACCTCCTTGGTTATCTCCTCGCACACCAGGCACACTCCTGTCTCAGGCATTTTCCCTGATGCTCCTCCAAATTGGGCTTAAATGTCAATTTAACATCACTGTCCCCTCCCCCAGCACTCCTGATCCCCTAACTTTGATCTATTTTTTTTACATAGTACTTACCAGCTTCTTAAATATTATATAATTTAACTATTATGTTTCTGTATTCCTATCCCTCCCCCCACCCCCATGTTATAATGAGATTTCTCCACAAGGGCAAGGATTTTTGTCTGTTTTCTTTACTGGTGTATCCGCAGTGTTTAGAAGAGTGCCCAACACATGGTAAACACTTGATAAATTCAATGTTGTAAAACGAATACATAAAAGAATAAATGAAGAGGTTAACACTGTTTGGCAGACCAGTTCTTTAACTGTGCAATGTAAGAGACGCAGCCCTGGGCCCAGAGCTGCTAAGTGGTGCTTAAGAAGTACCCAAAACGGCAGAAGCAAACAGGGTCAAAAAGTTAATGTAGCAGAACTTGATGAAATCTTTCGTAGTAATTGCTCAGAATACGCTTAGGACAGTAGTTGCTTATGTATTGCCGCCTGTAGGATTTTACTGCTTTTTAATCTAGACTATCACTCGTGTACTAGTCTAGTCACCTTGTTCTGCACAAACATTGCCTCTGGTTTAGAGAGTGTTCAGTCATTTCCTGATCATCATCCCTCATTTTCCATTTTTCCAGGAAGTAATGCCTTCCCTGAAAGGATAGAGGACACTGAGGGTCAATCTAAATAACCCAGGAACTTGGCCTTATTCATTCTCATCAAAACTGTCAACCCCCAATGACACTACTCTGATATTAGCAAAGGGATATACAGACATCATTTATATTCAGTTCATGGGGTTGGGAGAGATTCTTAACAACTCTCTCCTGTTCCCTCAGACTTATTCTGTGACATGTCTGGGATGTCTACCTTAGCAATGACTGCTTCTCTGCTGCAGATACATGTGTCCCTCTCTCACTTGCACACAAGCTACAGAATACATTTGTATTGTCACCGTTTCCCGGTATCACTCAATAGTTCATGATCATATTCAATTGGTAATCAAAAAAATATTGCTTGAATACTAAGTCTTCCTGGTAACTGAACACAGTAAATTACCTTGTACATGAAGATAAAAGAAGGGAAGACTAATGCTCATTGAGTTACTACAGCGTGTTACACATTTTATAGATGCTACCCTACTTTAACTTAACAAGGAATTTTCAGAATGGAAATTCTGAAGTAATGGAGTGTTTTACTCCCTCAATTAAATGATAAGCTCCTAGAAAAAATGGCCATGTTTATCTTGCTTATCACCATATCCCTAAATATAGCAAGATGGCTGGCTCATAACAGGTGTTTAATAAATAGTTTTTAAAAAAAGAGTGGATAAAATTATGTAATGGCATTTCCTCTTACCTACAAATCTGGCCCAAATCACAATTCTATATCCTTCCTTGTTTAGTGTATTTTACTCACCAGGCTAAGCCTTGCAAAATAGTGGTTATGTTCCTCCATATCCCAAGGCTACCTTTTACAAAAGAGGCTCAATCCACTTCATTTTTCTTGAATAGAGAGATATGTAGTGGCCGCTGTTGGAGCCTGGGTCCTCTGCATGGAAACTCTGGGGTGAGTCTTTACAAGGTGGTCAGTGAGCTCCTGTAGGGAGGCTTGGTGAACTGGTGTCTTTCCAGAGGTGGAGGTGAGAGAACTGTAGTAGGTATTGTAGGTGACATCAAGGGTGGCTTTGATGAAGTTGCCCAAGGTGGCAGTTCCGCCCCTGGCTGAGGTGTAGCAGTTGTTGATACTGGCTAGCTGTCATCAACAGCTTCTTGAGCACAGGGCTGAGACAGTGCCCATGCCCCTGGGGGCTAATGGAATGCACGAGCACAGAGCCACAGTGGCCAGTCCCCTCACATGGGACAGCGTGGGGCTTGTTGATCTTCTCCCCCCAGTGGTCTCGCCACACAGGGACAACAGAGAGCTTGACCAGAGTGATGACCTGACAGATGGCAGTGGCTACTTCCTTGGAGCACTTGACACCCAGACCAGCTTGTCCATTGTAGTCCCCAGTGGTGACTACAAATGCCTTGAACAGGGTCCTCTGGCCAGGATGGGTCTGCTTTTGCAGCAGTATAACCTTCAAATCCTCTCCTGGAGGGATGCCCCAGGAAAAAGTCAATGGTCTCGGATTCCTTGATGGGCATGGAGAAGAAATAGACCTCCTCCAGGGGCTTAATCTTCCTGTCCTTGACTCCTTGTCCTCCGTCTTGCCTCCTCAAGTTCTACAGCCTCCAAACTGCTTCTTAATGCAAACACAGTGATCATTAGAAACTCTGTTAGTACCATATTTTGTCATGTATAATGCACACTGTTTTGCCCAAGTTTTTGAGGGGGAAATAAGAATGCACGTTATACATGGGTACTACCTGAAATACTTTGTATCTGTTCTTGTGTTTTGTAATGATTTGTTACATAAAATTTCTTGTACTATAATATGTTCAAAAATGAATGCTAAAATTCCTTTACAGGACAAAAAACAAATATCTAAATATAAACAAATAAAATTGAATTAAAAATTAGAATAAAAGATTTTTTCCTGAAAGTTTGGGCTAAAAATGTAGATGTACATTATACATGGCAAAACATGGTACTTTGTATGGAAAATAATACAATAATTAATAAATAATAACACAAGAATAAACTGGTTTTTGCATACTCACAACTGAAAATGTACTTTTTTGAATTGAATTTATGGGGTGACCTTGATTAATAGAATTATACAGGTTTCAGGTGCACAAGTCTAGAAAACATCATCTCTATATTGTAGTGTATGTTCACCACCCCAAGGCAAGTCTCCTTCATCACCATTTATCTCCCCTTTACTTTCTTCTACCTTACCCACCCACCTTTTTGCTTTTGTAATCACCATACTGTTGATGGTGTCTGAGTTTTTTCTTTGCTTAATCCCTTTACCTTTCTCACCCAGCCCCCAAACCCCTTCCCCTCTGACAGCTGTCAGTCTATTCTCTGTATCTATGAGTCTGTTTCTATTTTGTTTCTCTTGTTCATTAGATTCCACATATAAGTAAAATCATATGGTCCTTGTCTTTCTCTGACTGGCTTATTTCACTTAGCATAATACACTCCAGGTCCATCATGCTGTCGTACAAGGCAAGGTTTATTTCTTTTTCATGGCTCAGTAGTATTCCACTGTGTAAATATACCACAGCTTTTTTATCCACTCACTTACTAATGAGCACTTGGGCTGCTTCCAAATCTTAGCTGTTGTGAATAACACTGCAGTGAATGTAGGGGTCCTTATATTCTTTCAAATTAGTGTTTCAGGTTTCTTCGGAAATATTCCCAGAAGTGGAATCACTCAGTCATAAGTCAGTTCCATGTTTAAATTTTGGAGGAAATTCTGTACTGTTTTCCACAGTGGCTGCTCAAATCTACATTCCCACGAACAGTGCATGATGGTTCCCTTTTCTCCACATTCTCTTCAGCACATGTTTTTTGTTAATTTATTGATGATAGCCATTTTTGAAGGCATGAGGTGATACCTGATTATGGCTTTAATTTCCATTTCTCTGATGATTGGTGATGTTGAGCATTTTTTCATACGTCTATTGGCCATCTGTATGTCCTCTTTAGAGAAGAGTCTATTCAAGACCTTAGCTCATGTTTTAAATTGGATTGTTTGTATTTTTGGTGTTGAGTTGTATAAGTTCTTTATAAATTTTGGATATTAACCCCTTATCATATACCATTGGTGAATATGTTCTTCTATTCAGTGGATTGTCTTTTTATTTTGTTGATGGGTTTTTGTTGGGGTTTTTTTTTTTGCTGTGCAAAAAATTTTTAGTTTGATGTTGTCCCATTTGCTTTTCTTTCTTGCCCTTGCCCTAGGAGATATATCAGAAAAAATATTGCTATGAGAAATGTCTGAGATTTTTCTGCCTGTGTTTTCTTCTAGGATTTTTATGGTTTCCAGTCTTTTTGTTTATTTTTGTTCAAGTATGGTTGTCTCCATTTTTTTCATTTCTTTATTTTCTTTTTATTTATTTTTAGTTTTTTATTGTTATTCAAGTATAGTTGTCTCCATTTCCCTGCACCACTTTCCCCCACCCTACCCACTCCCACCTCCCACCCTCAATCCTACCCCCCTTTGGCTTTGTCCATGTGTCTGTCATACATGTTCCCTGATGGACCTTCCCCTATTTTCCTCCATTACCCCTCTTCCTCCTCCCCTCAGGTTACTGTCAGTTTGTTCATTATTTCAATGTCTCTGGTTATATTTTGCTTGCTTGTTTGTTTTGTTGATTAGGTTCCACTTAAAGATGAGATCATATGGTATTTGTCTTTCACTGCCTGGCTTATTTCACTTAGCATAATGCTCTCCAGTCTTATATTTAAATCTTCAACTAATTTTTAAGTTTATTCTTGAGTATGGTATAAGAAGGTGGTCTAGTTTCATTTTTTTTGCACAATTCTAATTTTCCCAACACCATTTATTGAATAGACTGTGTTTACTCCATTGTATGTTCTTGTTTCCTTTGTAAAATAGGAATTGACCATAAAGTTGTGGGTTTATTTCTGGGCTCTCTATTCTGTTCCATTGATCTATATATCTGTTTTTATGCCAATATGATGCTGTTTTGATTACCATGGTATTGTAGTATAGTTTGATGTTAGGTAGCATGATTCCTCCAATTTTGTTCTTCTTTCTCAAGTTTATTCTTGCGATCGGGGTCTTTTGTGGTTTCACATAAATTTTTGGAATGTTTGTTATAGTTTCATGAAATGTGCCATTGGTATCTTGATAGGAATTGCATTGAATCTATAGATTGCTTTGGATAGTATGGATATTTTAACGAAGTTAATTCATTCTATCCATGAACATGGTATACACTTCCACTTATTTGTATCTTCTTTAATTTCTTTCTTCAGTGTCATAATTTTCTATGTATAAGTTTTTTACAATCTTGGTTAAATGAATTCCTAGGTATTTTATTTTTCTATTTTTTGATGCAATTATAAATGGATTTATTTTATTTTCTTTTAAGGTTTTTTACATTTATTTTTAGAAAGAGGGGAAGGAAGGAAGAAAGAGAGAAACATCAATGTATGGTTGTCTCTTGCATGTCCCTTTCTGAGGACCTGGCCTACAACCCAGGCATAGGCCCTGACTGGGAATCAAACCGGTGACCTTTTGGATCACAGGCCCATGCTCAACCCACTGAGCCACACCAGCCAGGGACCTGGATTTGTTTTCTTAATTTTTCTTTCTGATAATTCATTATTAGTATATAAAAATGTAGCTAATTTCTGGATATTTTGTATCCTGCTACTCTCCTGAATTCATCTATCAATTGTAGTTTTTTAGTGGCATCTTCAGGGTACTCTATTTACAATATCATGTCATCAGCAAATAATGACAGTTTTACTTCTTCCATTCCAATTTTGATGTCTTTTGTTTCTTCTTATTATTGTAGTGGCTAGAACTTCTAGTATTGTGTGGAATAAGAGTTGTGAAAGCAGATATCCCTGTCTCATTCCTGATCTTAAGGGAAAAACTCATAGTTTTCTGATAGATCGCTTAAATCCATTTTTGTTTAGCTCTTTTTCTGGAATTTTGATTTCTTCTTTCATGTGGACCATGTTTCTCTGTCTCCTCATTTTGGCAGCTTCCCTGTGTTTGTTTCTCTGTATTAGGTAGAGCTTCTTTGATTCCATGTCTTGGTTGTGTGACCTAATGTAGTAGGTGTCCTGTAGGGTCCAGTGTCAAAGCATCCCCTATCACCCAAGCTCGATACTCGAATCATACACCCTCCTTTTGTAGTTGAGCTTGGTTTCTATTGGCAGAGCAATGTTAAGATTTACCCATACCAGTCAGCTGCAAGGATTAGCTTACCATCAACCTCCACCTTCCATGGAGGATTGGCTGTGCAGGTGCAGGATGGTGGTTCTCTCATGTGGTCTGTAGCTATTTACTGGGTGCACTAGCCTTGGGGTTTCCTGCATGGTGCAGGTCAAGGTCAGTCCCCACCTGTGTTTTGTCCAGGGCCACTCTGCTTTAGTTATCAAGCAATCTGAGGTGGCTGCTACTTGTGGCTAGGCTTGGAGATTCCCAGGCAAAGCCAAGCTGTGAATGTAGGCTGGCTGCTGCTAGAGCCAGGCCTGGGGCTCACTGAGGCCAGCTCTTGCTTGATTGAGAGGATTTAGGAAGTTGTGAAGCGTGAGTCAAGACCAGCCATTCATATGGAAAAGCAACTTGGTAGACCTGTAAGTTGGGTGGGGCAGAGTCTCTGGGGATCACCAATATGGTTCAGTGTTAGCCAGGTTGATGGATTCTCAGATATGGCACCAACTTGCCAGATCTGTGGGAGGAGGGTTTAGAAAAGGGAAAATGGCCTCTGCTCACCTTGATGCTAGACAATTCAGTTTCTCACTCTATGCCACTGGTGCCTTGCAAACTGCTACCCTAGTGCTGGAGCTCAGAGGAAATGAGTCTGAGTAGGTGAGTCAGTATGTGAGTTTTTTAAGAGGAACTGCTTGGTAATTCAGCAGTTTCTTCCACTGATTAAATCCCCACTGGCTTTTGCAGGCAGGGTTGGGGGGACTTATCTTCCTGGCACTGGAACCATGGGCTGGGGGCCCTGGTGTAGGGCTGGGTCTTCTCACTCCTGAGATATCCCTCCCAAATTTTGATTCACTACATGTGGGTGATGGACCAGCCCATTCTGTGTCTGTGCCCCTCCTACTGGTGTGGATGGATATAATTTCTTTAATTCCATAGTTGTCAGTCTTCCATTCAACTTGATTTCTGATGGTTTTGAGTGATGGTTGTTTTATATTTTAGTTGTAATTTTGATGTGGTTGTATGTAGAGGTGAGCCATGTCTGCCTATGCTGCCATCTTGAACAGAAGTCTCCTTATTTAGAATTATTGAAACTGATACCACACCATAGCCTTAGAGATTTTCATAATAAAATAATGAAGAAAAACCTTTTAAAGTATTTTTGTAGCAGACCTATCAGACTCCTGTTTTCACAAAATCCTAGTAATAAAACTTTAAGGCAGTTTGACTTGCATAGGATTAATTCAACCAGGAAGGCAATGACGAAATGTGACATGAACTCCTTGAGCTAGGAAAATGTAATTTGTGCACCTATTTTAAAAAAAGAGTCATGGATTGCTATTAAAACAAATGGAACTGTCTAGGAAATTATTGCCAATATCAACAATCACAAATAGAAATGGGCATTTTC
>VMDR010019549.1:0-18218 GCA_007922815.1 Macrotus californicus | reverse complement strand
GCAATTAAGAAATTCAGCCTACTTGTTAGCCAGAAAGGATGCCTGGAACATGTGGATAAGCTTGGATATTTGTCTAATGTTAATTGGAATATTGGTTTTCAGTTGAAGATGCCAAATCTTCAGAAAAGTAATTGGATTTAGCTTCCTATTTAGCAAACTACTTCAAATCCCTGAAGTATCCCACATCCGAAACTAATTTTTCTTGATTGTATCAAGTTTAGTCATGAATAGAACAAGGGTTGACATAGTTTTTTAATATTTAAAATATTTCTTGACAAGGTTTCAACGCTGTTGCTTGTCCACAAACCGTGTTGTTAGGTTAACTCGTGACAGATGAAATCCTCGTTCTGTGGAACGAGCTTTACAGTTCTGCAAAACTGTCTCCTTGAAATAAATCAATTTATTGTTTTTTCCTATACATTTAAATTTAAAGTCAGATTTTGATGAGATTTCAAGAAACAAGACAAAAAAGGTGTATTTCTTAATTGCTTTTTGTATAAACTTATATATGTGCTTAATGTGACTCCTTTAGATTGAGCATCATTCAATCTACAGATGTTTAATGTGATGTGTCAAAATATTTGGAAGTCACTTCAAAAATGAACTAGAAAGAATAGGGCATTTGATAATTGAAATTCAGGGATTAAGAGATTCAGGTTAAGGAACTGTATGAAATGTTATTGAGTAACTATCCCATATAGATTTTGTGACCGAAGCAGTCATATAACAGTGTTTCTGATATGGCTTATCACCTACAGGGCATGAACTCCTAATACTGATGATAATTATGAAGATAGACAAATATTATTTCTTAGTTTGGTCTTTTACCATTGAGGATGATCAATTAAATATTTGAAAAGATAAATTGGTGCTTCTTAAGTGAAATATGGGCAGACATACATAATTTAAATGTTTTATCAGATGAAAATCATTTTTATTGATGTTGACAGTGACTAATAGGAGCATATAGCTCAATAGTAGATTATTCTAATGTATTTTTTGTACTAGGACCCATCTTGTTGGAAAAAATTTATAGCCATGCTTCCACATCCTTTTTGTTCCAGGACACCAAACTTATACAGCAGATAAGTGATGTGCATTTCAGTTAAAGTGGATTTTCCATCTGCTTTTAGTCTGTCTCCAGGGTAGAACTGGCAGCCAGACCTACCATTGTTCCCTACTGTGCCTGGAATAGAGCCTGGTGTGGTGCATAGTAGGTGCTCAGTATGTGTTTGTTGAGCGTGGTGGTCCTGCCCAAGAGTAATGAGCATTTTTTTAGGGAGCTCCTGAAGCCATGCCTTCTATCTCTGCCAATAATTTTCTCTGGGAGGACCAAGGTATTGTTTTGCTAATGAGATATGCACTTTACAACTTGCATGTTTTTTTTTAAATAGATTTTAGAGAAAGACAGGGGAAGGGGGGAGGGAGGGAGGGAGAAAAGAAAGAGATGGGAGAGAGAGAGTGATGTGTCGTTCCACTTTTTCGTGCATTCACTGGTTGATTCTTGTATGTGCCCTGCCTGGGGATGGAACTGCGACCTTGGTGTTATCTGGACAGTGCTCTAACCAGCAGAGCTACCCGGCCAGGCCAGACTTCCACGTTTAGACCTGTGTTTATCATTCCCACTTCTGGGGTTGAGCAGTCATTGCAGGTGCTGTGGGCAATTCTGCTAACCCTCCTCTGCTATGATTGTTTTAACTATGGAGTTGTTTCTGGGATGTGTTTTGTTACTGTGGAATTTTTATGATCCCTTTGTGCTTAAAAAGCAATTATCATCTTGGAACAAGAATAGGCTTCATCATCTTTCTGGTGTTAAGTTGCAAGTGTTTGAAAGGTTTATGCTGTGTATCATTTGAGTAAATTATTTCCTACATTCCAGTTAAGTTTCTAGTTCTTTTAAACGCGCTTCTCCTGACCCTGAATCACGGGTTCAAATGAGGTTCCTTGTCTTTCCACATTTTTGTTTCTAATCTGATAGTACTCTCCTTGAGTCTGGCTTTTACTCTTACAATAAAATTTATTTTCTATAAAATTTAAAGCTGGTGACTGCAATATTTGATATAGTTTAATAGCGAATCTTAGGCAATAATTGGATTCCCAGGACCTAGAAAAGCAGTCAACTCATTTTTTACTAGGAATTTGTTTTTCTGAACTCCTTTTCGCCCACACTGTTTGCAGAGCACCTTACAGGGAATTGACCCCAAAATATATCTACAGAGTCCTGTCTTAGAAGACCACCCAGCACCCAGTTGGAGATTTGCATATAAACAGACACAGAACACTGGCATGAATAGCGGAAGACAGGGGCCAGTCAGTGCATCCTTACTTCCCATGAGTTAAACACCAAACCAAACAAAAACCCAGCTTCCCAGAGTGGATGGAGCAGACGAGGATGCGAGTGGCCCTGCCTTCTAATCTCCTTTGGAGGTTTAGGTCGGCTAGTAGCAGCTTCTCCCACTGCTCGGGGCCCCGAACATCTCCGTTCTCTAGGAGAGACAGCAGAGAGAGCACCCACGGAGAGAGGTAGCGATTGGCTTCTGATTGGGTCGTGTAGTGGAATGAGTTTAAATTGGACCCACATGGAAAAGTTTTACGGAAGCCTCTTTCAAAATGATCATAAATGCTTTCATTTCATGAACCTTTTTAAGAAGTTAAGAATTGTATTAAATACTACGATGATATAAAATTTGCATTACAAGATGCAAAACTAAAATGAAAAACACCCATAATTCCCTTTGAGCATTCCTTCCTCTTCCTCTCTGAGTGCCTCCATTATTTTAACCGTTGGGATCATTATATAAAAGAGGTGCTGGCCGTCCTATTTTTCCTCTTCACTTAGCATCTTCCATGTTGTTACAAATACTATTATAAACATGTTATCACATTTAAGGCTACATAGTGTGGCTGCGTCAGAATCAGTGTGAGCAGTTTTCGGGTGCTGAGCAAGTCAGGGTCTGTGCAAGTACGGCTGCACCGAACATCTTTGGAGGTGAAACCTGGTACGTTCATGACCATTTCCTCAGGACAAAGACGCACCTGTGGACTTGATGGGACAAGGTTTCTGTGCATTTGTAAGGGGCCTCGTACCTGTTTCCCTTCAGAAAGTCTGTGTCGGCTCCTCTCCCTCTGGCAGCACAGGAGAAAGCTCACCTGCCAACGTTTCTGCCAACCTTGGGAATTACCATCATAAGACAAAAAGCCTTTGACAGCGTTATGGATGGACATAGTCTAGTGTGAGTTTGGCGTGTGGCCTTGGTGCTGGTCTCTGTCACTGCTGGGGTGGGGGGTTGGCTCCTCCCAGCTCTACTGTTGGATGTGCAGGTTAACGCACAGAACTCACACCCGATTCCTGGCTTCTGAGTGGTTTTATCTAGCTTGTCTCTGGGCCTCTTGTGTATCTGCTCCTCCACGTGCTTCCTGAACTCCAGAAATAGGGGTACAACTGTAGTTCTCGGGGTGGTACTAAGAGCTCTCTGCCTGACCAGCTCTGACCCACTGCACTTGGCAGTGCAACATCTTACAAGACATATCTTAGCTTTACATTGTAATTCCAAGTCCCTTTCCTTCTTGGATTTGCTTTAGACTTTGTCTCCTTTCCTTTCACTCCGAGAAATCCACCCCCACAGTCACTGATTTCCAAAGTGGCTCCAGCGGAGCCCTGGGCCTCAGTGGAGCCCCTTGGGCCATCAGGCCACGGGGCGGGGTCAGCCTTCAACTGGAGTGCCTCAGTTTTATTTTCTTTGGGTATTGGGTTTCTCTTAAGATTTCCATTTTTTTTAAGTATGAAAACCATTGCGCTAGTTATAGTTAGAAGGGGCCTGAGAGGCCGTGTGCTCAGCCTCCTGCTTGTTGGATCCCTGACTTGCAGCCACCTTAGTCTTGCCTAAACCCTCGAAAGGGAGCAGTGTACACGCGCTCTCTCTCTCTCTCTCTCTCTCTCTCTCTCATTAGGAAAAGCATGGGAATAAATCATCTTCATCTTTGATTGGACATCAGAACTGGCTAATGCGGTGTTGTTATGAAAGCATTTATTAGTTGCCAAAATTAAAAACCAGGAGACTCGGCATTTAAAAATCTGACTTTTGTTTTCTCTTGAAAAAATTCAGAAGTCTAGCCACACCAGACCTGTCCCCTTCACAGGAGTCCTGTCTTCTGCTTGTAGCCCGCACTGCTCCTGTCTCCCGACACCTTTTGTCTTCAAGTTAATGATGCCCTTTTAAAAAATATTCTAAAGTTAAAAGGAAAGAGAAGTTGTTCTTTTACCCACATTAATAAAAATTAGCAAAATGAATGACAGCTGATTAGTTATGGACACTGACCAGTAAAGACCCCAGGGCCTGTTAAAAGCTACTGACTGGACACTATGGTCTTCCATTCATTCACTCATCAAGTATTGTTTGAGTGCCTGCTACGTGCCGACTCACTGAGCCGGTCAGCAAGGTCTCAGCAGCTCACGAGGCAGTCATGGTCCCCGCCACCCCGGAGGGTAAACTCCAGTGGGGTTTTCCATGTTATTGCAAACTTATAGCTTGGCGGCATCTAACAGGTGGAAATGGCCATTCCAAGTGACGTGGCAACAGCGGAGGAGGTAGTTCATTGTCTCCTTTTAGTGGGCGGTAAGTGATGCTGAAACCCTGTTGGCCCTTTTCCCTTTTATGCGGAGATAAAAGAGTAGGGCCATTTGCTTCTAGGAAAGTCGTTTTTCTGTTCTTGCTCAGTGTTAATTAGGGACACTGGGCGGGGGAGTTGAGGGATTCAAAATGTATTAGAAATGGTTGGTGTCCTGAAGTAGCTTTCAGTCTAGCTTGGGGGTGTATGTGCACCCCCAACAGCTGCAACAGATACACATTTTAACAGCTTAAGTAGTTATTAGATCTTGGGCCTAGGCCGCAAAGCTGTTTCAGACTTTTATTATAAGTAGTATAGTAACCCCTCATAAGTCCATTATTTTCTACTCGTTTTTCATTTCAAGTGTGTACTGGTTCAATTCCATTTTGGCATGTAAGAGTTAACAGAGTCTTTTGAGGATTGGTTTGTGAAATAATCACAATTTAAAGTATTGTCTCACTGGGGAAATTCCTTCTAGGGGCCTAAATACCCTGCTAATAAACACACTTTTGGAATGTTGTAATCAATTCAAGTTGCATACTTCCCATTTTTAGAATTTCATACTTCTAGGTCCAAGACACTGCGGCCAGCTGCAGTCCAGCCTTCTCCTGGGTCCGTCCTTCTCCTGGGGGCGGAGCCCCTTTCTTCGGAAGTGGTCTGAGACTGCAGTGGCAGATGGGTCTCACTGCCTGCGCCAGTCTCAGCTGTGGGTTGTGTCTGCCTCAGATGCAGAGTGGAGAAGGGTTTGGAGATTGTACTCTGGCTCGAAGGCGAAGTTTCCCATAAGCATTTAGCAAAGTCTTCCAAGGGCACGGGATTGGGACTGTTTTAGGACATGCCTCACTCTAGGAAAGGAGATTTTCTGGTTAATCACAACAAGTTCTCACTGTCAGCCTTGAGGAGTCTCAGCAGCATTTTCTCTTTGTAGCGGCCACTCAGCCAAGGTCTTTAGGAACGTCACCGAAGGATGACAGCACAGGAAAGAGAGCACGTGATGAAGATATAGAGAAGTGGGGTTTCTACTGACCTTCCGCATTCCCTTTTTGAGTTTGCGCACTTGCCCCTTTACCACGGGTGCAGCCCAGTTTATTGAGACGATGGGGCAGTGTGTGGCGAATAGGTCCTAGGTCCTAGGTCCTGTGAGGGCAGGGGCATGCTTGTCTTGTTCGGTCTGTCAAGCACATTGCCTGGCACGTGGTAGGTAACTCAGAGTTTGCAGAGTGAACGCACTAATAACAGCTTCTGACTTCTTGGGAGGAAATTTAAGATTAGCTCTTAGTGGTCTTGAAAGTTACATGGGATTGGTCCCTCTGGATGCTTAAGCAGGTCTGTGATTACAAATGGGGTCAGCAGAAGGATGATGGATATATTTTCACCCCTGATGATGAGGAACAAGAACTGACCATGTCGCTGACCCTCAAGAGGGTATGGCCAGTGTGGTACAGTGACTTCTTGCGAGGCCATTCTGAAGCTTGGGTGTGTGCTCCCTTCCTCTGTTGTCAAGCTTTAGAGCTAGGTCACGGGGGTCTTTTCACAGTGGAAACCATTTTCGCTCAATTAATTGGATGAAAACAAAGGCTGGCCCCATGCCCTGTGGTTATTGCTTTACAAGCAGGAGGTGCAGATTGCACTGTCGGCTCCCCAGGTTCTGGATGGGAATGCCACGGTGGCTCTGCCCCCGCCGAGAGAGCTGGGTTTACAGGCATCTTGTAGCCACCTTTCTGGTTGACTTAATAGGGCGGAAGGCAACGCTGCAGGAGAAGCTGCTCCCAGCATAGGAACGTGTGGAGCAGGAATTCTGGGAACATGCTAACAAAACTCTTGAAAGCGTTTTGATCTTTTCCCCCCTTTTAAAAAGAAACAACAAACAAAACATGCCAATCAGAATCCAGAACCCAGAGTCTTTCATGTCACAAAGTGTCCATTTACTGCGGCATTTAGCAGGCTAATAATGCCTTTAGCTTAAAGTGGTTAACAAGCACACTCTGCCGTGTTACTTTTATTTTCTTCCCACCGCACCCCCCACCCCCAGCACTTAGCAAAATCCCATTATGCAATTGGGTATTATTAAATGTTAAAAAGTTAATTTGTTCTGCATTCCATTAAAATTGCACTTTTTTTTCATGTGCATTGGTCCTTACATCTTGCTTAAAACCTATAATTTAAGCTCACGCTGTAGTAAAGTCTTAAGTAACCTTTGCCCCTCGCTACTTAATTATTCTTCATCACACACATTATCTCAGGAAGATTGTGGCAACGGGTTAAGTGTTTGTTAGTTAATGAAGATATCTGTGATTTAAAGTGCAAAATGTGGATGTGGAGTTTTAATTAAAAATGTACATCAGTAACGAAATAAAATGTACCTTTTATTGAGGAAAATAGATCTTAAAAGTGTTGGGAGCTGCTTGAATAACCACACAATTCTTTGGTGAAGACCAAACAATTGATGGAAATGAGAAGCTTATTTCCATTTAGCATATTAAAACATTTGTTTTTTATATGTGACAATTTTCCAATTAAATGCATTGTCTCCTTGTATAAAGGTACTGAGAGATTACAATACAGTCATAAAATGTGAAACCAGACCCTAATGGTGATGTGGCAGAAACACCTTTTATGAGTTGATTGCAAATATGTTAGATTTTTTCCTTTGTTTCTCTTTTTTGGCAAACCTGTGAATAAATAGTAAACAATACTAGGGACCAAAGTTTGTGAGACCACGCTGAATACTTTCTTAGTGCTTGGCTCTTTATGCGGCTTGCTTTCACTTGATAACCTGTGTCTGCCACTGAACACACCCACCGTCAGGGGGAACATTACTGGCAGATGCAGCCGTGACATGTGAAGCCCTTGGAATTACTGTGGATCTTTTTGCCTAGAGAATTTATATCATGTCACATCACAAAAAAGGGGACGGTGGCAGAGAAAGAAATGAGGAGGTCCTCAGAATAGTGGATTTTAGGAGTTGAAGGAAGTCTTAGAAATTTGGTTTGGTTACCTCGATTTACAAAAGAATAAAGAGAAGCCCCAGAGATTCAGCCACCTGCCCAAAGTCCCCCAACTGTAAGAAGCTGGGAAGGGACGAGGTCTGGCATCTCTGAGGCAGTTTGGTGGACTTGGAAGAGATTTTGGGGTCAGACAGACGCGGGTTTCAGTGCCAACTTCACTGTTAACCATGGGCAGATGAGCAGAGCTTTCTGAGCCTCAGTTTCCTTGTCTGTGAAATGGGGATAATTTTCTGCGTAGGGACATTGAGAGATGTCATAAGATAATGAATTTGAAGGGCTGATTCAGGTCCTGGCCCTTTTGAGTGCTTAGTTGGAGTAGATTCCCTTTGCAAGGCCAGTGGGTTTTCTTTTTTAAGTTAATCAATTAATTGTTTTTTTTTACAATACAAAGTTCTTATAGCAGGTCATTTGTGCAAAACAAGACCCTGGCCGTTTTGGCCATGAGGTCTGGGTTTGCAGCTGGCCCAGTGCCAGGCACGTGGGGGCAGTAGTGTGCACCTTGACCTCTGATGATACTGTCGGAAGGTCAGGGATCCCCACTGTGGCCATTGCACGGTTTCTTTCTGTGGCCTGTGGACTCCCGTTTGATGGTGCAGCAGAGAATTTCATAGAGGGAGATGATGCTGAGGAGGCCGCTGCTCTTTTTTTCCCCCCCAAAGAAATGTTTAGTGGAAACCATTCCCGTGAACTCTCCTCAAAAGATTTATGCAGATTATGAAGTCAAGAGACAGGGCCATACCAGACGTTTCTTTCCAGGCACAGAGGCCAAAACATAATTTTAGCAGGTATTAGTAAAAATCGAGAAGTATTTTGTGTATGCTGGGATTCTTGCCAACATCTGTGTTTGCAGCTCCCAAGGCAGGGCTTCGGTGAAAGTTTTCCTCACTGCCCTCGGAAGGTTGTGGAAACAAGTGGCCACGATGCTGTTCCTTGGCATCTGCAGCTCTGTGGCCTCTCCAGACACTGCTCTGCGGTTTGGGGCCAACACGAATTGAACTACTTTTCACTGAAGGGGCTTCATGCTAAATGTTGACAGCAGGTGTGTTTTGGGGGAAAAGTAAAACAAAACAAAACTGAGGGACTGGTCGTTAGACAAAGCAGGTGTAAGTCCTCTGTTTCCCAACAAACTGAAAAACTGCTTTAATTTGGAAAGGGTTTTCATTTTCATCTTCTAAATGTAACAAGTATTGTATAAAATGAGTCCAGTTAGGTACATCTGGGGAATTTACAATATTAAAGGTAGATCTCTGAATTTGTTAAGAAAAGATGAGAAAGATCTGTGTGTGAGGAGGTGCAAAATAAACATTTAAAAATACGACCTCCAACCTACCGTGATTAGCTATTGCACGTGCAGCTATTTATTAATTAACATGTCAGCATAGTGACCCCTGTAATGGTTTGTAAGCTAAAGAGTATTCTCATTTATCCACAGGAATGTGTACACCTCCACATGAATGTTCTAACCAGATGTAGCAGAGACCCAAGCCTTCTTTATTGATCACTTTGTGCCGAACACCAGAGAAGGTTCCAGCAGAGTGCAGCAAAAGCCAGTCATTACAAAATACACTCTTGTCTCCCCTTAGTCCGCCTGGAATGTGGAGACATAGAGGCGTTTCAGATTAAAAAGATAATGAAAACCAACAATAGAGATTCTGGGGCAGTGTGCCTGAGACCCGTGAGCAGGCCCAAGCAAGAGACGCTTTCTCTGGTTTACTCAGCCACACTGATCTTTCTGGAAGCAGATGCATGGGTGTCAGCCCAGAGGGACACTTAAGAGTTAGCATGGCACTGTTCAATTTTCTTTTCTCTGAAATATAACTTAAAAAAAAGCCAGAAGTACTACATATCAGATGTCTTTGTCAGAAAGTATAGGTAAATAAAGAGAAGGAAATAAGAATAAAAATCGCCCTAATCCCCACCACCCAGAAAGAAATCACATTTTAAACTTAGTATATGTCCTTCCAGATTCGTGAATATGTTGTATTGTGTGTAAATAGAAATAAAAAATAGAAATATTTAAAAATGGGGTCAAAATGTATATGCTCTTCGGAAAGTTCTTTTTTTCTATGTAAAAATGAATCATTAACATATTTCATGTTAATATATGCGGTTATAGCTACTATAGCTTTTTAACTAATACAGTTACCTTCGCTGCTAGTAGTTTTAATATTTGCACAGTAAGTTTCCGCCTTTCAAAAAAAAAAGTGACATGCTGCTTCACAGTGACATGTAAGTAATTCATTTCACTTTGTGCATAAATATTATTCTGACCAGACCACTGTATATTTGATGTGCACCACAAGGAATAAATATTTGCTATTGCAGATTAGCTGATTTTTCTTTCTGGTGGTGATTTACTTTAAGAAGCTTCCCTTTCTAACTTGTAGCCCACTTTTGGACAGAGTGACTTTTTGTTTTTTACTAGAATGTGATCACATAGTGATAATAACTTTAATTTGGCATTTTTAAAGTATTGGTTAAGTAGGAAAATAGATACCTATCTTTTCTTGCTTTCTGTCTACCAAATTCTATTACTTCTGATTGCCCTACTTAAATTTCTACTTAAAAAAATAATAATTCTCTCTGCTTACAACATGATAATTTAAGAAAAGAAGCATAAAAGGTTATACTTGGCTTTCCACAAAGAGGAAAGAGCTTATTACCAGAGAAAAGAGCTATCAAGTTTAAAAACAACCAGTTAATGAATACTAACTGTTCAGTTTGTATAGGAGCACACCTGTTTGAATTATGCCGGCACATGACTATTCACGAAGGGGTCCTGAGCAGGGAGAGTCCCATCAGAAGGGGCATGTGCCACTTGCCTAAAAGCCCAGCGCAGTCACCTGGCTGAGGGACTGGGACCCAGGCCTTACTGATTCAGGAGCAAGGAGATCAGAAAGTAGGAAACTAAAACCAGGTTGGAGCGATTACGGAAGGTACCTGCTGAGGGGTTGCGGATTTAGTGGGCCTGGCTTTGGGACGAAGTCTGGCTTCGGGAGCCCAGGTGTGGACCAGATTCTGAAGTCCAGACATCTGCTACTGGGGGCAGGAACAGCCCTGTGCCTGCAGGGACACAGTGGGCGGAGCCAGGGGGTGGCTTGCAGAGTCAGGACCCGGGCTAGGCATGCCCTTCATCTGGTTGCCAGCAGGAGAGAAAGGGGTCTTTTATATGGTGTGTAAAGAATATACAAATGTAGAAAAACAAGGAAAGCATAAAAATATCTTGCATTGTTTTAGCAGCACAGTTCAAAGTCAGTAAACTTCAAAAATTGTAGATGCCCTAGGAAATAAATTAAAGGGCCGGAGATAGTCACTTTACAAGAATGTGTACATCAGGACATTTAGAAAACAACTTTAGTTTCTGGACTTCAAAGGTGAAGCTTGAAGTATTCCTTCAAGACTTAATGTATGCCTATCTTAAAAACTTGTAATTGGGGTAAGCAGCCACCAGGGGGCAGTCATGACTTTGTTAAAAATACTTGTGTAAACAGTCAAGTATTTTCTTTGGTGAGCATTGAAAGGGCCACTTTTATTCTATTTTAAAATAAAGCAAGTAAAATAAAAAGAAAGCTCAGTAAAATTTATAAAACAATGATTTCTTGACTTGTTTTAAAAGATGCATTAACTTTTCAGCTACTAAGTGGCATTTTTTTGCTTCAGCTTCCAGTAGCACAGCCTTTGACTTGACCTTGCCTGTCGCTGACTCTTGTTTCCCTCATCACCTTGTAGCTAGAAACACACACACGTGCACCATGCATCTGCATTTTTATTTTAACACTCGATTTGTTCTCTGATTCTGTGCTTGAAGAACAAGTGGCTACAGGAAGGCAGTGTAGGGAGGGGCAGAAGGAAACTCACTGCCTTATGTGGAAGGGATAGCGAGAAGCTTGCTGTCTGTTCTTACGAAAGAAGAGACCCACCCTGTTCCAAAGTGCAGATTTCTGCTGCCAGCTCCATGCTGCTTGACATGCACAAGCAAAGTGCAACCTCGGTGCTTTCCTTTCCGGGTCTAAAACTTGCCTTCTTGGGTTGAATCAACAGGAGAGCGTTTAAGAATACTGATTCCTGAGGCACCCCACCCCCATCCCTCCCCTGGCCCTGATTCACTGACCATCAAGGAAGAAGGGGTTTTATAAAAGAGGTTCTGTGGTGATTCTGATGCAACGTCCAGGAAAACGCCTGGCAACTTTGTCTCTCTTGTAACTTGTGAGAACTATACCAGTAAGACAATTCCTCAGGACTTTAAAACATTTTGTATTATTGGAAACAGGTATTTCAGAATATCTACAAATAGCCCTGGCTGGTGTGACTCGCTTGGTTGAGCGTCCTCCCGTAGACCAAAAGGTTTTGGGTTGATCCTTGGTCAGGGCACACGCCTAGGTTGCGGGTTCTTCTATTCCTGGCTGGGAGGCAGCCGGTCGATGTTTCTGTCTCACATCCTGTCTCTCTCTTTCTCTCTCTCTCTTTCGTCTGAAGCAATGAAAAAATGTCCTAAGGTGAGGATAAAAAAATAAAAAAGCAAAATATCTACAAATAGTGCATGTAATAAGGTTTTAAGCAGAGTCAATACAATTTCACAGAAAAGTTTAGTATGCAGACCACATTCTAAGGGGATTTCTTATTTGGGGTTTCTTCTTCACATAGATGGCTCTCTACGATTTGTTTTTTAAATTTTGGATTGGAAATGTACTTTCTTGCTTAGCTGCTGTTCACGAAAGATCTAGAATGCCAGAGTAGTTGAGATGTTTTTTCTTAGGACTTCACTCAGGGATTTGATCACTCTACAAGTCACAAATGTGAAAGTCTGTATTCCCCATCATGTTGTGGTCAAAAAAAGTCATTTATGATTTATTTGGTGTAAAATTAATAGTTTATAGTTGTTCATTAATCTCTATAAACTATGAAATACAGGGGGAGGAGATTACATTCTAGTTAAGGACAAGAAACTGAGCAATGAGGGCAAAAGCATGTATCTGAGGACATCCTACCGTACTGTAAATGCCCAGAAGAATACTAGATGATTTTTATTTCCATATAATTAAAAAAATTTTTTAATTTTTAAAAATTGATTTGAGAGAGGGAGAAGAAGAGGGGGAAAGAGAGACAGAGAGAGAGAGAGAGAGAGAGAGAGAGAGAGAGAGAGAGAGAGAAAGAAAGAAAGAAAGAAAGAAAGAAAGAAAGAAAGAAAAAGATTGATTTGTGTTCTGCTTACGTATGCATTCATTGGTTGATTCTTGCATGTGCCCCGACCCGGGATCAAACCTTGTCGTACTGGAATGGCACTCTAACCACTGAACGGCCCGGCCAGGGCCCCACGTGGTTTTGATCCCCACCATTCTGGTGCAGTTGGAGAGGCTGCCTCCCTTCCCTACCCCATGCCTAAACTTAGAGACTGGTTATTAAGTCTTTCCTCTTAGCTCTGTATCCAGTGGTTTATCATTAAGTAATTCAGAGCCAGGTGACAATGCCAACAGGTGTGCTTTTGAGAACAGTGTGGCTGAGGGGTGGGTCTCTTGTAGAAATGGATGCCAGCTTGCCTGCCAGGTCTGTCTGCAGCTGGAGAAGCAGGGATGCAACAAACCTCTTCTGGGACCTAGTCAAGCTAACTTGACATTGCCTTTGCTTTGAAATACCAGGCAGACCTTGCATTTTGTTTTGATGTTGAGCTTCAGATAATTAAACCAGTGTCTTTGGCCACTTGCTCATGCGATGCAGCCTGACCTTTCAGTGGCCACCCTGTTGAGGGGGAGAAAAAACGAAAGAAGAAAGCACAAACACAGAGACTTTGAATTAGTTCTTCTAAACAAACGGGGAGCCGATTTTTTACTTTAAAAGAAAACAGAAAGGAAGACTGGCTTTGAGTACCATTTATCAAAGTTAGATGAAAATAAACCTAAGGGTTCATAAGGTCCAGTTTTGTGGAATAAAATATTGGCATGAGGAGAATGGAAACATTGCGTGTAGGAAAATGCACGGTAGTAGAATTAGAAAAGGAAAAATCACTAGTCATGACCCGGTGTTACTGCGGCCACACCAGCCTGCTTCTAATAGGAATTCAGTGTGTTACAACAAAGAGGGTTCTGTAAATGCAGCATGATAAAAACGGCTAATACGCATAATAGCGGCTATGTTTGGAGCCCTTACTGCGTGCCAGCTCGTGCTAAGCACTTTCCCTACATTATCTCAATTATTTTTAAGAGTTCTTTTGCACGGAGGGACCCTGCAATTTTTTTTTTTTTTTTGCTTTCAATAATTTAATGCTTTAAAAAAGCATTTCTTTGTGTAAACACTTCCCTGTGGATTTGGGATTTTAGGAAACAAATGGGAAAATATTAGCTAACCGTGTACAAGAGAGAATGATGATATTGGGCACATGGTGTACACCCTCTCCAGACTTCCCAAACTGTGATCCAGGGAATATTCTTCTGGGGGATTTTAATAGGTGTTTTGTGAAACATGGGTTTTTAAAACACTGTGCTCAATACCCTCCTTTTGGAGATCCACTAAGCTACCTTGGGTTATTAAAGGCTCTGAGAAGTTCTCTAAAGAAACTTTAAAAAGCAGACTGTGTTTAATGTTCCCCTCATTTGTCCAAGCACAGAACACCGTGTGTGCATGGAGGGCGTCACATCCTGTGAGTGCCCGGGGGGTGCTGGGAGACAGTTCTGCATGGTGACTCGTGTTTCTGTCCATCTGGTGAGCAGGGGCACTGTCCACCTTCAGTCTGGACTATCTTTCCAAGGATATTTTTACAGGGAATAGCCTTGGGTGAGAGACATAGTAGCTTCTCCAGAGCAAAAGGTAGATTGTTTATTGCCTAGTACAATAAAGATAATCATCCCTTACTTACTGACCGCTAAAAAACATTTAGGCTCCCCAAGCTCTGGGTTCTCCGCCTTAACCCAGTCCACGGCAGGTGTGGATGTGCATATCATTTGGTCCATTGCACATTGCCGTGGGAGTCTGGGCCTGGGGAAGAAGTGCGAGTGCTGACGTTCTGGCTCCTGCTCTTGGTGGGAGTTATAAAACCCTTCGCCTCTGACCCAGGAGTCTTGAGTCTTCTGCAAGTATCCATGAATCTATTGCAGGTAAACTTGTTAGTTTGCAGTGGGGTCAAAGCCTAGGCTCTGTGTAATTCTTGACAGTTAGGAAATGCTACAAAATATCCCTGGAGATTAGTGGAGCATCTCTTCAGGTTAGATAGATCTACTTCGGGCCGAGTAGACTCCGGTGGGGTGGGGTAGAGGGGCTGGAGGAAAGCCATGAAGAATGGAGAACAAAATAGAGGTTTTAAAACATCTCTGAAGTCAAGCACCTTCTAACCACTCTGGAGTATTGGAACGTCCTGGCAATTTTGCTCCTCTGAGCCAATTAACCTTAGTTTCTGTTGCTTTCCTTTTAGGTTTTCTCTTTCAGACCTCAGTTATAGTCTTGCTACTGTTCTCTTCTGTGCTTCATTCTTCTGGGTGTGGAATCTCTATGTCTGTCATGAATCCCCAAGTGGCGGTGGGTCACTGGTGCTGCAGCTCTTGTAGATCCAGGGAGAGGAAGGAAGCACCCATCTATGGAGCACGCACGGTGTACCTGGCACTGTGCTAGGCATGTCCCATGGGTTTTCTAATACAGTCTTCCATGTTACTCAGGACTTTGGTATTATTATACTCAATTTATATGGGGAGAAACATGGGGCTTTCTGAGGTGGTTCTGAGAATATTCACATTATGTATGATGTTATAATAGTCATGTTATAATGTGCTTACTAAACACCAGGTACTGTGCTAAGTGTAGGGTATTTTCTTATTTTATCCTCACAATGACCCTGAAGTAGTTACTATTGTTATCCTATTTTGTGCACGGGGAAACTAAGGACGAGGGATGAAGTGCTCTCTCCCAGGTCACATAATTAGCAGAGCTGTGATTTGAGTGTAGGGATGTATGTATGACATTAGTACATACTCTTCCCTCCCATCCCCCCCAAACAACAACTTGAGGTTTTATGAAGATAATGGTACTGTTTGGTATAAGCTTAGGATGACTATGGGGTTATGGTCCAAACTGGACATTTTGGAGAGGAGAGAGGGGCAATGTTAATAACTGCACCAGGACACCAGGTATCAGTAAGCCCAGACCGTCATGGAAGGGCAGGGTGTGCAGCCACTCTCCCACGCATGAATAAAACACGCACACAACTCCATCCTGGGCTTCAGGCGCATGTGCAGTGAGTGCTGGTCTTTGACAGGTGTGGTTCTAGGGTTTACCTCCCATCGAGTCAACATGGGTCCACATAGTTTTAAATGTGTGATCCTGCTTTAGACGTGTTTTCTTGCCGAGGCGGCCCCGCCCTGGCGGACAGTTCCAGTGCAGACAAAACGAATCACTACACATCCTTTCTCACGCCTCATCCTTTGCTCACACCTCTGTGTTTTATGGGTTTTCAGAATCTCGTGCAGCCCAAAGTTGAGGAAATAGTGCAGACATTTTTTTTTTTTAAAGCAAAACAAGAGAGAGTTACTTTCCTCTCTCTTCCTACACTCCTGAACCTGGGGGCCGTGACTGACTTGGCTTTGTAGGGTCCACATTCCTCGTGGAAATGAAACCCAGCTGAGGATGGAAAACTGCAGCACTGTCTTGTCTGCCAGGGTCAACTGACAAAGCATGAAACACTCACACTTTGCTTTCCTTGATACATGTTCAGTGGGAGTTAAAAAAGGAAGAAATGCTTAAGGCACAGATCTGTAACAACTATGGTAGTTGTCTTCTTGTGGTTAACACATAATTGTTTAATTTGCCTCGACAGGGTATCACAGTGGTCTTCAGTTGGTTTTTCTCTATTGTATGACTTACTAGATTTTTTGATATTGTTAGACTAGCTCTGTAAGTACATTTTGTGCATTTTTCTATGCTGAAGTATTTTTATTTTTTTGTATTTTTCCCCATTACCATTTATCTCCCCTATACCCTCTCCCACCTCCACCTACCCCATCCCCCATACTGAAGTATTTTTAAAGAGTATATTCTGTGAAACAATCCCACCATCAAATAATGCTTCTTTTGGAGATTAACAACATACTTTAACATGTTCAAGACTAGGAGAAGGGCTGGAAACAACTTGTTGACTTTGTTTAGCCCTGCCTTTCTCAAATCTCTGTATATTTTTTTCTTTCTTTCCCTTTTCCCCCTGTGCAGAGCATCTATTAGCTTTCTGTAGAACTAGGAGCACACCGTGGAATCCATTGGTGTCTGTGTGGTTCTCCGTTTAAAGAATGCCACGCTTGCTTGTTCTTACAAGCAAGGCTCCTTTCCTTTCCTAATGGAGTGCTGCCTTCACTTTCCCCCTTATTTTTTAAGAGTAGTTTGCCTTGGGACTTAAATTCTATCAGAACTGTGATTTATTTATTAAATATCCTCTAATTTATTACACTGCAACTCCGTTAATCTCCTGTGTCTTGCCCACTGTGGGTTGCTTTGTTTCTTTTTCAAACTTCTTACTTGAATGTTTGCACAATTTATTTTTATTCTTCCAGAACACTGAAAGCACAGAAGGCTATGAATTTGCCTTGGAATATGGCTTTGCCACCACACACATCAATGTGTCGTGACGATGCGGCATGGCCTGGTAAAGACAGCAGAGGCTGAGGAGGCAGCGAGACCTTTATTAGGATCCTGTCCCTTATTTTATGACCTTGAGTCCCCATTTTTTGCCATTGTAAAATGGGGCTATTAATACTTACCTTTCACTTCCGGCCAAGATGGAGGCATAGGTAGACACACTGTACCTCCTCACACAACCAAAAGAAGGACAACAACAAATTTTAAAACAAAAAACAACCAGAACTGACAGAAAATTGAACTGTATGGAAGTCCGACAACCAAGAAACTAAGAAACATACATCCAGACTGGTAGGAGGGGCGGCGGCTAGTGGACCGGGGAAAGGTGCGGTGGGCCGGGAGAGGTGGCGGCTGTGGACTGGGCGTCCTACTCCCTTGTGAGGATAAATGGGAAGGAACAACTGGGGAACGGGACAGACCCCACAACCCAGAGTTCCAGCGCAGGGAGGTGAAGCCTCAAAGCCTCTGATTGAAAACTCCTGTGGGGGTTGAGGCGGCGGCAGCGGGAGAAACTCCCAGCCTCACAGGAGAGCTCGTTGGAGAGACCCACAGGGTCCTGGAACGTACACAGCCCTCCCACCTGGGAACCAGCACCGGAACCAGCACCAGAAGGGCCCAATTGGACTATGGGTAGCGCAGAAAGTGACTGAAAACCGGCAGAGAGCGGAGCAACCGCCATTGTTCCCTCTCGGACCCCTCCCCCACAAACAGCGTCACAATGCAGCGACGTGGCCGCCCTGCCCTGGTGAACACCTAAGGCTCCGCCCCTTACTACGTAACAGGCACGCCAAGATAACAAAAATGGCCCAAATGAAAGAATAGATCAAAGCTCCAGAAGAAATACAACTAAGTGACGAAGAGATAGCCAACCTATCAGATGCACAGTTCAAAACACTGGTAATCAGGATGCTCACAGACTTGGTTGAATTTGGTCACAAATTAGATGAACAAATGAAGGATACAATAAGGGAAATGAAGAAAAATGTACAGGGA